>CAEGAD010029687.1:0-16542 GCA_903067055.1 Poeciliopsis paucimaculata
TATATATATGCACACATGTATATATAAATAACACCTACCAGCACAACCACATCAACCCCAGCCTGCACCAGTAGGTCCAGTCTATATTTGTCATCCTCTCGGGTGCCGATGGCGGCACCACAGAGAAGCTGTTTGCGTGAATCTTTTGATGCTAGCGGGTAGTCTCTGTTCTTCTTCAGATCTGTCCTGGCAATAATGGCCACCAGCTCGTCATTATCATTCACAATGGGAAGCTTGCCTGAAATGAGAGCGTCAAAATGAGCTTAGGAAGCAACACAAGAAGCTCTGATTTAACACGTCAATGTTTACCTTTTTTGCTCCTCTGTAAAATATCATTGGCTTCTTTGAGCGTGACGCCAGCTGGAGCTACCACCAAGTCCTCTCTTTTCGTCATAGCCTGGAAGATTAAAGCACGATTACGGTAACAAAACAAAATCAATGTGTGAAAAACTCCCAGAAATGCTAAGTCGCACACCTCCTCCAGAGGTTTGCCGTGGTCCTTCTCAGAGAGGAAGTCGATATCTCTGGAGGTGACGATCCCAACCAGCTTGCTGCCCATTTTTCCCGTCTCCGTGATGGGAATTCCAGAGAAACCGTGTCTTACTTTGGCCTCAAACACGTCACCAATCGTGTGACGCGGACTCATTACAACCGGGTCTGTGATAAAGCCCTGTTCGAACCTCTGGAAAGGAACATAAAAGTAAACGATATCATGAATCATTTTGTGACCAAAGTGGGCTTTTGTTTGTGAGTAAAGCAGCAGATGTAGCAAAAACAACTCCACACAAGTAAGAAATTGTAATACACTGCACGCAGCAAAAAAAGGGAAAATATACACAGCGATAACAAAAGCAAACACCACACACAGAAGGTGAAAGTTACCATATGCTATATAAAAAAAGATGAGGGGGAAAAAAAAAAAATTAGGAAAAGTCAAGAGAGCAGCTTCAGATTAATCATTTGTACTTTATTCCATTTTGGTAAGATTTGATGAAACAAAAACACCACAACAACCTCTGCGGTCAAAATAAAATACAACATGCACGACTAAAAAAAATGCACATCATTTATAGTGAACATGATGGAAGCGGAAATTGTTCCTTTACCTTGACCTTCCGGACCTCATTGGCTTGGAATTCAGGTGTGCAGTTGTGATGAATGAATCCCATTCCTCCCATTAGCTAGCAAATTAGGAAGGAAAAACCACATTTAGCTTTAAAAAGATCTACGTTTCAATAAAAAAAATAAAAGCGAATTCTGCATCTCCTTACCGCCATAGCAATTGCCATGGCTGACTCTGTGACGGTGTCCATGGGCGACGAGATAAGAGGGGTTTTCAGGGTGATCTTCTTGGTGAGTGCTGATGTCAGGTCCTGTAAAAGTTGAAACAGATTGCACACTTCATCCAGCAGGGGGCGTAATACACTGTCACTATTTTTAGTTAATGGTGATTAAAGTGAAAGGAAAAATCCCAAAGTGTCTCAGTTTGGTGTTACTCTGTTATTTCAGATGGCTGAACATCAAATCCAGTAAATTGTGCTCTGGCTCACCACTATTTTCCCCTAAACAACAGAATTTACCTTCACTTATCATCCACTCCCACAAGAACCAGCATTTTTGTTAACACTTGTGAACGATAAAAAAAAAATAATAATAAAATAGAAGCAGCATTCCTCACATGGGAAACCAGCAAATCAGTCTAACTCACGCCTCAGATTTGCTCTCTATCTCACATAGACGTAAACTGTGGAGGCAGATCGCTGTGTTTCTCAGGAGTTCACAGAGTCAGAGAGGAAAGTCAAAAACCTCACAAATTGAATCAAATATTGCCCAACGGCATGAAACTTCAAGTATCAAACCAACATGTTCTTACACTGATGGGTGTTACGGTTAGTATTTCCTATCATGACTTTCCATGTTTGTTGTGATCAGAAATATTTCTTTAAACTTGTTTCTTTAAAACAGCAGCAGAAAACACTTGTCAAGTATTAAAAACAGTACAACTAAAAAAACGTGTTTTTTTTTTTTTAATACTCCTAGCTAGCATATTTGCATGAATATTAACTTGTTAATGCTCAAACCAGACTATCAGACTGCCAACCAAATGGGCTGCTTCCATGTATCTATTATTAAATAATGTCAAACTGAGCCCATTAAACTGGTCAGTCGTAAACAACAGCTCTGGTGTGCTGGAGAAATCGCAGAGAGATTATAGATCAATTAAACTAAAACCCATAGAAATGGATGGAGCAGAAGAGGGAGGTTTCATTTCGTGTAAAGCCCAGAGACTAACTCATCTGTTGAGAGACGGCTGGGCCATTGACCAGACATGAACGTAAACATGAGGGGTGTGGGTACAGCCGGTGTCTAACCACACTAGGCAAAAACAGAAAGTCAGAAAAACAGCAGCTCCTCTGTCAGCAAGAAGTGGAAAACCACGACTTCTGTAAACAAGTGGATATAGAAAATAAGGCTGTGATGCACAGTGGAAGATTTTACGTGTAGCTCTGCTTTCTTTTCATTCAAGAAAATCATTTCCAAACGTTTTCATCATGAGGGAGTAAAGCGATAACTAGGAAGTTCTAGCTCACGAAAAAACCCCCAAAAACAACTAAAAGTTGAACTAGGACTCACCACTTCATCAGAGGTAAAGTCAATGAAGCCAGGCAAAATCAGGAAGTCACTGAAAGACAAAGAAGAAATTAGAAATTAAAGAGAAAAAAATGAAATAATCAATCTTTAATAGAAACCCCAGGAGCTCCAGATTAAGACTTCACTTAATATGAGCTGACAGAACAACATAAACCATTTTTAGACCAAACTGAGGACTTGAATTACATTTTATTGTTACGAGTGGCCTCTTTATGTTTTCCAGAAGAAAAACATGGCTGAGAACAGACACTAAGGACAGCAGGGCACACCATGTACCTGCTAAAAAGCTAGAGTTGACCTCTTTGTTCCAAGTAAACACTACAGGAACTAGAATGAAATACTTTTGAGGAGAAAAAGCTAGACAGAAATAGGGTGTTCCCTCCACCCCCATTCAGGCAGTCTGTGTGTACTTAGTCACTTTTGCAGATGGGTGTGAGACCATGCAGTAGACGAATGGAGCTGCACAGGACTAAATGGGAGCTTTGCATTTTTAAAACAAATGTCAGATGAGGAGTACATAGTAGGAATAGATCCAAACTGAGGAAAGATGAGCACTATTAGTGTACATGAAGAGTGCAGGAGAGTGGAATATGAGGGATGACTTTTAATCTATTTTGCTTCGGCGTGGGTGGAGACCAGGAGTCAAAAATAGCTTCCCTCAATGGGACACTAAAATGCAGGAGTCCCAGCCTCAAACAGTACGAAGGATCCACATCTGTTGGCATTTAGCTGAAGCCTCAGACCTCAGCAGCATCACAGTCTGAACGACTCAGAGTCAGAAGCAAACAGGCTCCGATTCCGAAAGGAAACAAAAGCATGTGGCCTTATTGTGGTTTTCATTTGAATGTTAAATGTAGACAAATCCAGGATGCTAAGTAGGAGCGTTTGAAGACCAAAAAAACAAAACAAAGGTCACTTTGCTCACTTTCTCTCATGCTTAGCATTCAAGAGAGCTCGCATTTTTGCATTGGAAAAATCAAAACAAATTAAATAAATCTAAAGAGCATTCTTAAAATCCAGTATCAAATTAAGACCAAATTACATTTCAAATCTATAAATGGTATGCATAGACACCAATACAGTCAAGTCATTAATTACCAAACATGTTTCTGAAACAATACTGTCCGGCTGAATGCTTTTATATAATCATAAATTATTGTGGATGCTTTAATATTGTATTATCCTTTGATTTTTTTTTTAAACCCATGGACCTTTTCCAATCTTTCTCATGTAACAAACTTCAAATTTACATTTATTTCATTTTATAGACCAAGCAGTCTGTAAAGAGGAAGGAAAGTGAGCCTGTAATGGGTTCTCCGTTATCTCCATCTTTAGAGTTGTTGCCCTGATGGAAAGTGAATCTCTGCTCTACTTTTAAATACTACGCAAACTATCCGGTTTTCAGACAGTACTGCACTATAATCTTTCATCTTTCTATCAAACATATATTACAATGCTCTTCTTAGGCACTGTAATTTAATCCCCGTCATGGTGCCACTTTCGCTTTTTCATCAATTAATCTCTCGACATTAAAAAAAGGTAGTAATTTCTACATGTGGTATTTATGGTACAATGATACAGTTTCTACTGTCACTAACAATGAGTTCCTGTGTGATTTTGCTTGTTAGATTTTTCGCGAGTAAAGAAAAAAAAAAATCAAATGACTTAACGCGACATTTTTTTATTATTATTTTGTATTGAGAAAAAGACATGCTGAATTTCAACCAGCACTACAACCATCTTTTTTTTTAGAGAGAAAAAAAAAAAGGCGACGAAACCTTTAACTAAGTTACATGATGCCCATTCAGGCAGCTATGAGTAAAATGTCTAACAGAAACAAGAATGTCGTCTTATTGCTGAGCAGCAGTGAAGCAGAAACAGAACGAGGCCAGAAATTTTGCGATTTTCAGCTAATAAAAGTGAAAAAGAGATGAAAATTGATATAATGGTTGGGGAAGAAGCTGTGCATGCATCTCAGTTTCAGAATATTTTTGTTCCAAAACAAAAAGATGGGTGGCTTTATGTTTTGTCATTTCTATACATATGAAACCAGAGGTTTACTCACACTGCAGAAAAGACATAAACTTTTATTTCTCTCTTGCTGTGATTCTGAATCGTTCTTGTGATAAGCAGAATTATATCTTCTTGTTTAATGCCAGGATAATAAAAACAAAGCGATGTCTTCCCGAGGTTTTTAAGTCCATTTGAGTTTAACTCTTATTTATTTCTCTGTCAGAAAAGAAACTAATCTACTTGATAAACCAAATTAAAAACCTCAACTGTTTTTTTCCTGGTATTTAGCAATTAAAAATGATCTTGGCAATCCTAACTGGCCTAAACTGTCTGATTTAACACTGGTGAACAAAAACAAAAAGGAAGAAAAAAAAACAAGTTATGCATCTTTTATTACAAGTGCATGTAAACTTATAGGCTTCAATTGTGAATTTAAATTTCAATCCATGGCTGGCTGATCCATAAAGCATGTGCCACCAACATGATAAAAGAGAAGCATGAAAGGGTGAGGCAACAGGACTTAATTAGACCCTCTGATGGAGCAAGAAAATGTGCAAGAAATGCCATAAAGTGTTAGTCATGCATTCTGTGTTTACAAGAGAGGTCAAGCACTTTACTGGTATGTTTTGGTAAATAACAACAAGCGATATGCTGTTGGGAGCTATTTTTTTCCCCCCATAACCAAGATCAAGTTGAGCATTCAAGCAAGCTTCTGACACTTTATTGCATTAAAATCATTATAATTTTGGGATAAATGTGAATAGTTTTTCCTTAAAGAGCAATAATTTGCTTCCCCCTTTAAATAAAAAAAATAAACAAATAAAAAAAAATCCTCCATAGACAGAGGGTTTCTTTAATAGTTTGAAGATGATTGGTTTACTCACTTGTAAGTCAACCCATCTCCTTTAGAGCATAGCTCTTCAGCCGTATGGCCATCCGAGACAACACACTGTTGGTCACATCTGCTGGTTCAAAATGCGTTGACCATTACAAAGCACTGATGTGCACACTTATCTTAACCTAACCTAATTGAGCTCTTAAAAAAAAAAAGAATCGTAAACCTTTTGATTCTGTTTTACGAATGTACAGAGATGTGTGGGGAAGAAAAAGAAAGAAAAGACAAACTTGCATTGTGAGATGCGTGGATACTTACTTGTATGTAAGGCCGTCGCCAACTGAAAAGAGCTGCTGTGCCGACAGTCCGTCATCTGGGATGTAGCCCGTACCACCACTGATTAAATAATCCGCCATGCTGCCAAAAGATCACACAGAAGCGCAACCTCAGGAAAAAATATACAATATGCGCATGATGGCAGGGATTTAATGTTTTGCAGGATCCGTACAAAATGCGGTGTTCTATGTGAAACATTTTAAATCACATAGAAGCTTAGTTAAAAAGTAATCCACTGTCACTGCGAGATCTGAACTATTGCATCGCAAAATAGAAAAAAAAAAACAGTACAATAGTCCTCACACTATCCAATGTTGACCGAGTAACACACAAATCCATCACTGTAGGTAAAGAGTTGGACATTTTGAACTTCAAAAAACATACATCTTAAAATTAACTCAGAATTATCGTAAATTAAATGCTGCATTTCACACACAAACACTCCTCTGCACCATCATATGTATCTTGACTGAATTGTCACTGGCCTGGTGACCTAGATTAGATTATCGGCGGCCAGCAAACATTCGCTGCTAGCACTCCACACCAGTAGATAAAAAATACAATGCTTCAGATCATTCTTCATTTTTTACACTGAGGTGCATCAAAGGAGTATCTCTATTTGACCATCTATGACCAGCCTTAAAATCTATTACTGGGGCCGCTTATCTCTACATTTTGGGAACAGGATGCAACCCACCTTATGGTATTTTCCTAATCTTGTTTATCTTTCAACTGTTTTTTACCATGCAGATGGAAAAAGGAACTAATTGCAATTAATATATAACTATTTACCAGCAAAACAAAAACCTGAAAAACGTGTTTCTTTTTTCTGCACCAATTGATAAAATATGGTTAAGAGGAACGAAGGAAATACAGTGACAGACACAAACTACTTTCATTGAAGATACAGTAGGTAAATGTCGCAACTATTCGTTCTATTTTAGCGTTTTAATCACGCCGAATTAGAAATAAGGTTCAAATACATTAGTTAATCTGTAGAATGTTCATATAAATAATGTTGAATATCTATAAGGAAGATTTCTATTATTTATAATATTTCTCTAACGCAAGTTTGGCACTGGACTCACATGTCCTTTTTTTTTTTTTTTACAAGAAAAAACTTGCGAAATAAAGTCCTGTTAGCAAAATTTGCTGAAACTTCCGCAAAAGTTGCATTAAACTAACTATTTAACAGTGAGAAAAAAAAGATGCATGAACACCTGTGTACACACTTCAGCAGCTACATCTAGGTTAGCTAGTTCAATTATTAACATTATTAGCTTAAAGAAACAATGTCTAATAATACCCGCTAGTCACTCTCACAGGTTAAATAGTCCAACATTATTATCGCCACCAGTTTGCAACATGATAACGCCAATATATTTCCCTATTAACGAGGACAAACATGTGGGTAACCACATGAAATGCATCCAGACTACTCCGTTTGTAGACATGTGGGAGCGACCGCTAGCATGTAGCATTAGCAGCTTTTGTTGCCCTCTCTTAGGGTTCAGTCAATTCTTCCGATAATTTAAGGTCTACGACTTAAGCTTGCAGGCCGTTTAGCAGCCACTAAAGCGGCTTAAGCCGTTTAAGTTCACCCCGAGAGTAAAGCCGAGCATCTTTCTTTGAGTAAGCTAGCAGCTGCCTCAGAAACCAGATGCCCACGTTGACAAAAAATAGTGAACAACTTTGCAGCTGCGAGACTCTCGCGAAACCGTACGAAGGTGACTATAAAGGCGGAAATACTTCAGTACCTCGTAGAGAAATGAGCAGCACGAAAACAAAGATCCTTTTTCAGTCCAAGATGTGAATGTATGTGTCTGCAGGAGGCTGAGAAGTGGTTGCTCGGTCGCTGTCTGCAGACAGTGTTGGTGTTATGTACTGAGAACAGCGTCACATCCCCTCCTCCCTTCCCTACCTCCACCATGAGTCAAGTTAACCCAATCAATCCTGCGATCAGGGCCGAGATAAAGCTCTCTGGGGTTGGGTGCCTAGGCAGAATCCGGTTTGGGGCCAAACTTCCAGTAGTCACCAGTTGCTGATCTAGTGCAAGATAAATAACAGTGTGTTGCAAAAGTAGTAATGCTGCTTGAAGTTTTTCCACATTTTGCAGCCGAGCAATCCAGTTTTCTGGGATTTTTTTTTTTTATAGACTAGCACGCATAATTGTGAAGTGGAAGAAATATAACTTTTACTGTTCAACATTTATTACAAATAACAAATGAAAGTCATGGTGTGTTTTTATATTCAGCCCCATTCACTCTTGCAACCCTATGAAATCCAGTGACACCAAAATGGATCTACAAGGAAATCTTATGGGTTGGAGGAAATTAACCTTGTGCATCCCTATGGGGAAACATAGCTGTGGAAGCATCATGCTGTGGGAAGTTTTTTTCAGAGGGGATAGGAAAGCTGATCAGAGTTGATGGGAATATGTGTGAGGCTGAATGCAGGTTAACCCTGACCATTATTACATCTATGCACTATTGTTTCACCTACAGTGTACAATTCCCTAAAAATACGCTAAGGCTTATAGGTGTAACATGACAAAATTTTAAACTTAAAGAGGTAGGACAACTGCTGAAAGCCACTAGAAACAGACTAGCTATTAGCATTGTGTATTCTGGATGTTTCAGATACGCAAAACCTAATATGTCTCATGACTGCTTGTCCTTTTTTTTAAGTGAATAAGGATGTCATATTTAAAACGATAATTTAAGTGTTCAAACCTTAGGAAAGGTTGTTCAAACAACCTTAGGAAAGGTTGTTTGAAATTGTGTCTCTTTCACATGATCATAATTGGCCTGATTGCACAGAGCGGTCACCACTTCATTCACATGAAAGCAGTTACATGAAACCTAACTATGCAAGGTTGGTATTACAGACACTACAAGCTGAGGTTTTTTTTTTTGTTTCTTTCTTATTTCTGTTAGGTCATTGGGTTACTTTGAAATAGCCGCTTTCTGCTCAGATAACATCTCATATTGGGAAGTTAAAAGTGCCAGAGGATGTCATATTTAAAACGATAAGAATACACTCTGAAACCGAGCATGATTTTACATGAACGGTTTCAGAAGTAATCCTAACCCCTCTGTACGCAAACCTAGCAAGTGATAAATATTTCATGCAGTCATGCGTCCTAATTGACATTTTGCCCTTGTAATCAAGCAGATGACAGCCAAGAATCATTTCCCGTTGCTCCCTCAGTGCTAATTTTGTCTGTCATTACCTCACTGCAGCTCAGAGAGGCCAGGAGAAAACTGCCTACCAGGACTTTGCTATACAAGCCATTGCAAGTAGAGGGCAGAATTTTGACAAATATATTTCACACTCCTCACTGGATGAGTCTTCAGTAAGAGTTTCTTGCAATCTGCCAAGTTGACTCAGGAAGATCTGTTACACTCTGTGTCTTTTCTGTGATATCGAATGTGGGTCATTACAGATATGGGTCAGTGGTTCTTTTATGCACTGCTGCTATTCTGAGCACTTGATTCAGCGTTGTTTATCTTCCCCACTGCATTCTGTTTGCTCTGTCCAGAGTGGTGAATCACAGAGCTGGTGCATGAGGATCAGAAAGGGTCAGGTTCAAAATAACACCTGTCTACTCAAGGGGAGCTCTTAGTGTTGCGTTAGCGTCGACTGCATCAACAGCGGGTCAGTTCAAACCAGGAATTTGCAAGGTGCATGCATGTGTGTCGAAAGTCAGCCTGACCAACATGAACTTATTTAGCATGTGTGGCTTGACAATATTCAAGCGAGCCTGCTCACGAATTTGAATAGTTTACTGGGAGCAAGTCTACTGGGGAGCAGCATATCTGAATCCACCAGACCCATTTCCACGGATGGCAGCGTCCAGGAGACCCAGAGGATCAGCCTGACTGGTGATGATGGGAGCACCTGCATCCCCATTGTCTTAAACAGTGTGGAGATCGTGGCAAGCCAGGACTCAGGCATCAACAGCAAGGCGCAGGGCAACAAGAAGGTTAAAATTCAACCTGTCGCCAAGTACAACTGGGAGCATAACTAGTACTTATGCTCCCAGTTATAGATTTGATGAACCTATGACGACTTCATACTCCCTCCTCATGAAGGAGGAGGGAGTATAAAAAAGTATTTTTTTAACACTCACTTTTCTGGAGAAAACCCCGCTTGAGTCCGTATGGAGTTGTACCGCTGTGCTGCTGTTTCGTGTCCATGGATATGTGAAATGCGCCGGATGCAATGATCCCCTTCCTTAAGTGGAGCGCTCGTACATGAAGGCTGTGTGTCCCCTACAACTCCTCGGTAGTCAATGTGCTGGCTCTCTGTTACTCCATCCACAAAGCGCTCGTCTTCAAATCTTTCCATCGCTGGCCCTGAGATCTGACCCTGAATCTACTGGGGGCCCTCACTCTTGTTGTGCAGCAAGTTATGTCAACAAAATTTAAAACATAAAAATAAGAAAAGATCTCCAACAGTCACTTAAATCCATAGGGAAGTAATCCCCAAAACGAAGCAAGATGAACATAAACGATTATTAAAATTTGCAAAACAAATACAGTATTCTAATCTGAATCCTGGCATATACTCGCTTTCTTTTGCTGTCTGTTGCTTACTAAACCAATCGTGAGTCAAAAAAAAAAAAGTTAAGCCTTTCTCAGACTGCTCCGTCTGCTGGTGCACAGGATGCACCTGCCTGCAGGAAGATACCGGCTACCTCTAGGCGTGTCGGCAGAGGGCGTCGCCTAGGAGATTCTCCCACCAAGAGGGCGTCACCGGGATAATGGTCCCTGCAGCATGCATTGTTGTTGTTGATGTTGTGGCGAGCCTGCTGAAATCTTGGAGGAGGAAAGACTTTTTTTATCTAATGTCCTTGTGCGCATGGGAAGAGGAACCCATTGCCCTCAGCTCCTGAGTATAACATGAGCGTTGCCGTCCTGCTGAGTGCTCTATAGAGTTCTCTTAATGTTCTACTCTCTTTCTATGTATGGGTTAATCCTGCTTTCTATCAGCGGCACGTCATGTTCACAAAGAGGATTGCAGTATTAGAGGCAACATGGTCTGAAAAGAGAGCAACCCATTTTTACACCTGCAACAGCAATGTTAACATCAAAAAGGTGAGTAATTGTCTCGAATGAAAAGGTGCCAAAAGTCAGAGTTTCAACCTAACCTGACATATTGTGCTCAAAGCACATTTATGTCATGACATTCTTGAAAGCAGTTTGCAGTAACAGGTGACACAACCTCTCCAAATGGTTTCAAAACCACTGCTCCTAAAAAATGAAATCATTACCTGCTGCAAGTTTGTCCAGTGACCGAGTACCTCTTGAACTTTCCCACATTTTGCTTTGGTGTGTTATAGCCACAATCTTAATTAGGTTTCTATGTGATAGGCCGACAAAAGGTGGTGCATGGCAATACAGTGGCAGCAAACTGACTCATTTCAAACTCTGCTACAAAGGAAATCTAAAAACTGACGTGCCTCTGTAGTTAGACCCCTTTTCTCTGATACCACGTAGTAAATGTACAACCAACAGAAAGAGTACACTCAACTCTAAAGATACCAAGACTTGGCTGCCTTCCTGAACTGTCTATAGCAGAACTGTTAGTCATACATGCCAGTAAATCCAACCTCTCCTCCCCAATTTATGATTTTGCACAACCTTGCACAACCAAATGAAATAGTTTGAAGTTTGTAGTGACAAACTAGGTGTTTCAAAAAAGAGCAAGTCATATGAATAATTTTACAAGGTTATTCCATTCACATCTGAAAGGATGGCACAAGTACATTTGTTGTTGTTTTGAAACATAAGAGCTTTTGTGCAAAGCATTTACAAATGTACAACAATCCTTGTCCATTGAGGCTCTTATCTCATGAACGAAGAGAGCCTTGATTTCAGTCCCTTGGAAATGAGTGATGAGTGACTTTGACAGCTGATGAGACGTTAAAATGGAAAATCCTCTTAGCCAGCCCTCTGGGCTCCACTTAAATCTTCCCATATACCGCCACAGGTTTGAACAGAAACTTTTCGCCTTCAAAGTGTGCATTCCGTCAGAAAACCGACTGTCGGACTGTCGGTTTCAAAGGACAGGTTTGCCAGCTCTTTCCCAGAGTGACTGCGGTACAAACTTAATTTCATCTAAGAGTGTCACATGCAGGAGAGCCCTCCTCTTAATTCCACATGTGCAGCTCCTCAGTGGATTACATTTAGCATAATGAACATCATGTGCACAGCGTGGACAGCCACTGGCCCGTTGAGACAAATTGAAGTCAGAAGGTTGAACAGGCAAGTAGCTATCCCAGTGAAAGAGTTCTCCTTTTGTATAAAAGAGAGACCATGGCGGTCACATCTCAGATGATCCGAATTGATTTCACATCGGACATCTTGAAATGAACCAAGGTCGGCCAAAGTAAATGCATTCCTCTTTTCACTTTGCTTAGTATCTCTGAAGAAGAAACATAAAAAGCTTAGAGAGGTTTTTATTTTGGTTTGTTAAATTGGGAAATCATTTATTTTTCAGTAACTCACTAAGTGAGACATGATTATATTCATAATTACGCACAGACTGAGGTTTTCAAATCTTTATTTCTGCTGAATGTAATGAATTTCTGCTTGCAGCTAGTGAAAAAAAGATGATATGTGAGATTAGAATATTACATCACACCAATCCAAACAACACAGAATTGTGGGCTTAGTGAATAATATGTTTATTATTTGCTTAAAGATGGTCATTTTTCATGTGGTGCTTTTCATCTGATAAATAAGTCTGTGAAAAACTCATTGTTCTAATCCATTGAATATGACTGCATGCTGCAAATATTGTTTAGTTATAAAATATTCAGACCGACAACTTAAACTAATAGATTACTATATCTTCAGGTCCAAGAATCTAAACAGAAACTTACAACTAGAGTATCAATTTTATTCAGGCGATTGAAAACAGTAAAGGTTGTGTTGGTGCTGCTGCTCCAAACTGTTAACTGCTGCCACCTAGTGAATTATTCATATCATTGCATTGAACTCCATTAATTTCCTGAGTCAGAAATTTCATCATTTCTGACTTGTTTTTTTTTTTGTTTTTGTTTTTTTTTCAGTTCATTTACTCCAATTAAATGATACGTTTTTTAAACAAACTGATCCGGTCTGGGGTTGTTACCACTGCATTAGACATTCTTATGAATAATCATGATGACCAATCTCAATTTAGTGAATTTTGTGCTCAATTAAAAAAATTGTCTCTTACAATTTCCGATACAGTTAGTCATTTTCATATTCTGTCACATTGCAACCATGAACTTCTGTACATTTTATTGGGTTCTTAATCGACAGACCAAGAAAAAGCTATTCTTAACTATCAAGTTGTTCAAAAATTCACATTTTTTTCTCTTGAGAAATATAAATGTTCATCACTTTCTTTGAATAAAACTCAGTGCAACTGGTTTTACTTAAAAGTCACCTAATTAATAAAAAGAGTCAATTTGTGTGCAACATCATCTCAGTATAACTCCACAAACAAAAAAGGTATTTGGTGTGAATGTCACAAGATAGGCATTTATGGAAAAACTGAAAAACAAAAGAATCCACAAGAAAGTCACAAGATGTTTCATTTAAGGCTTGTACTAGCCATTAAAGTGACACACCATTGAAAAACAAAGAGAAGGCTCTGTTTGGTAGTATACCAAAAATAACATTTTTAACCTTTCTGAAAAAATATTCACCATACACTGGAAAGCTAAAGATAGCAGTGGCAGCATCAATAGCCTATTCTATTTCCCATAGAATAGGCTGAGAAATAGCTAAGATTTAATCTGAAGATGAATGGAGATTAATGGGATGACTAGTGTGAGGTTCCACACCTCAAATGAATAATCCAGCGCCTTTACACCCCTAGCAGCAGAGTACTTTTGCCTGAATATTGAGCAATTTGTCTTTCAGAGAACACACGCATTCTGGACTAGACACTGTAATGAAAACCAGACGGAAGCAGGCGTGTGAAATCTGAAGTGCTGGCTGCCTTTCAGGATCACTGTGGCGGCTGAAGAAAGATGCCAAAAATCAGGCATTGCTAAAATCAATGCATTACTCATATGTTACTTATTAACTCACTCTAACCACTTACCATAAGAACATTTAGTCATCTTTTTCTCCATTACTGGCATATGTATTTTTTTTTAACCCCTCTTAAAAGACGGTTCTGGATCACTGAAGCTAACTTAAAGTTAGTGTAAATTGAGTGTGCTTTACAGTTTACAGTGACACATAACACCGATAGTAGATGAAAGCTTTCACTGTCAAGTTTGAACTTGCTTGGTGATGAATGGACGAGAAAGTTCTTTGAATTTCCTAGAAAAAAGTGAAAGAAAATTCCTTCTTCTGCTCAGAAGGGACCCCAAAGTCCGACAAAATACGTTTTTACTTCGCTCCACATACACACTGATTTTCAGAAAACTACCTAGTATTGTCGTTTTTGCTTGGAGGCATTTTCAAGAAATGGACAACAAAGACGTGTATGTTTAATTCAATCATTTACGCAACACTGCTGTTTTATTTGGTGTTGATTTGGCACGATTCAAATGGGTTGCATTTTCATTTAGTGGTTTTCAGACTGCAGAGTCTCGAAGGCTGTTGCGCAACTCTGGGTTTTCATGCACAGGAAATCATGAGACTTGATCCTTCCTAAAGTCAAAAACAGTACAGCTACTCTGACGCAATTTATAAATGGTACAGTTACTCTGACGCAGTTTATGCTGATCATTAAACTTTTCTCTACAGAGAGCAAATTCTTCCAAGTAGAAATTATCACCATTTATCATTGGATGTGCTTTAGGAGGTTTGGAACAGTGCCTGCTGGCTGAGGAGTAAAATAATATCATGTCTGCTTAATTTCATCATGCTTGGGGTTCTGAAAGGATAAATGGACCGTGAAAGGGATTTTTTGCTAAGCAAGTCTGAGCAAGCCTTTTCTGGACTGTGTGAATGAGTGTGTGTCTGTCTCATACACAGTCATTTTTTTTGGCACAAGTCAGAGTGAACTTCAATTTTCTTGCTAATGAGTCTTCTCCTTTGTTTCCTAGTACAAGGAAGTGAAACTGTGCGTTGTATTCTCATATTTTCAATGTTAGTCAGTCTAACAGGCCATAGATGTTCAAACAAATGAAAAGTGAAATTTTACAACTTTCTCGCTGCTTTAAATGAAAAGGAAAAACTTTAGAGGTTGTCCCCCTCCAAACTATTTCCATTTTGATTCACATAGATATTCAGTCAGGATATGATTGATAGATATTGTTCATTTGTATTTCTCCCATTATACTATTGATAAGAGAAAGACTTACTGCTCCTATCAACTCTACATAAACAGATTTTCTTTCTGACACAGACTGTTCATTGACCAGTCTTTTGTTTGTTTGGTTTTTTTTCTGTGCTTGCTTTTGCTTCTCTTAACTCCCTGTTGATTGTGCCAGACAGCGGGTCACACTGATTCTTGTTCTACTGGAGATTTCTTCCTGTTGAAAGGGAAGAACTCCCTTCTGCTATGACCACATGGTCAGTATGAAGGACTGCAGTAAAGTCAGCAATTTAGTTCAGTCATCAGTCCATGGTTAAAGCTGTGAGCAAGAGGTATTGCTGCAAAGACGGTGACTCAATTGCCTGTGCTTTCTTCCAGATGCATGACTTCTGACCTATTAGTATTTTTTATTTTAAATTGCAATATCTTGCTTCACATAGTTGAATCTAAGCTTTCTGTGTGATTTTAAATGAATAAGAATTTTTTTGTGCTTTTCTGTATCCCTGACAATGACTTGGAACTGTTTTTGTAAAGTGCCTTGTAACATGTATTGCGGACTGGAAATGAATTGAACTCAACTGAAAAACGATGTTCAAACATACATCAGAATGAAAGAAGCAAAATCTATACATATTGTTGTGCTGCCAAACTTTCAATAAGCTTAAGAATGGAAGCAACCTAAACAAAAAGTTACTATATACTAAACACGTTTTTATGTGCATCACATGCTCTAAGAAAATGTTATTCATTTATTTATTTGTTTTTGCAAAAAAAACAGAAAAATGATAGGTTAATTTCATTTATCTCTGTGGTTAGTTACTTTTGCTAAGTGTTAAAGCAAGTTCCTTGTTTTGGTGTTTTTGTTTGTTTTGTTTTTTTTAATAAGTGTCACATTCATCTTTATGTTTGTTTGCTTGGAGAGTGACATTCTCATTTTTTATGTTTTAGATTATCAAGATTCTTCAATATCAGACAAAGATAACTTTAGTGAATTCAAAATATTTTCAAATGGTGATTTCATTTATGGAGGCAAAATAACTTTCCAAGCCCACATGGCCTCATGTGTAAAATTTAATTGAGCCCTCGGCCTAATAACAGTAGCAACAGCTGGGGAGAGACTGAATCCAGCTCAGGTTTGACTTTTGAAATTCAATTGTTTTAAAGTTATTTATAACAACTAGTTCTTGATTCAAGAGGCCTGTCCACATAGGACCATACTGGTTTGTGCTGCTCTTTCCTTAATAATTAAAAAAATAACTTGAAAAATAAAGTGAACTTTTCTTTATATATATATTTGCCCCATACTTAACTGTGAACAATATTCTGAATAATTTAAGGGTGACAAAAATGAAATAAAGTATAATAATAATAATAATAATAATAATAATAATAATAATAATAATAATAATAATAATAATAATAATAATAATAAATGT
>CAEGAD010029688.1:0-11973 GCA_903067055.1 Poeciliopsis paucimaculata
TACCTAGGATTTCTGTCGGCTAATGTGTCTCTCTGGTTTTGAAAATGGGCCGACAGCTCTAAGATCGTGTAGTGAGCACTGGGACTTACACTAAGAAAATGAGGAAGGGCGGGTCAGTGGAAGCACCGGAGTTGAGCCTTTTTTCATTCAGTGTCAAAAACAGAAAGAGAAAAGGGCCGGAAGAAACGATAAAGCCGATAATTGAAATGAAGTCGATAGTTTTAATTTATCGTTCGATTAATCGATTTATCGTTTATCGCGACAGGCCTACTTACTCATAAAATAAACTGCAGTATTCTAGTATTCCGATAAGATATTCTGGTCTAGCATTTGCAACATAAATCGTTTGCTTTAGCTCCTTTTTTTTAGGGTAAAGTAATTTCTCCAATTACTGTACTTTCCAGGTTTATGAGAGCAGTTTTATACTTTACGTCTTAATAGGTGAAATTTGAGTTTCCTTTCAGAAAAAGAAAACAAAAAAAAAAAACCATTCTTGTTTATAAGGTTCTAAACAACCTTGTATTTTTCTCTTTCCTGTCCAGCAGCATCTTATGTGAGGGCCAAAGAAAGTTTCGTTTTCAAAAGTGGAAAGTTGCAACATAATCCTGCACCTGATATAGGGCAAAAACCAAAAACTAACTTTATTAGAATTTACTCATATTGAAATATATCAAAAGTTTAGCAAAGCAACAGATTTAATACGTCACTTACAATATATTTTTTTTCTTTTTTTAACTAAAACAGCAGAAGTGCCGCCTCTCTGTGATCCCCTTTGTTAGATTTTACTGAGTAACTCAGGTAAATATGTTCGTATATCTCATCAAAAAATGATATTGTTGCGTCGTGATGTGTTAACACATTCTCCAAATAACAACAGTAACCGCTGTGTGAATGGCGTTCTCCGTGAACCGGCACACCAAATGACTATAATTTAACACGTCTGCGCCTATCAGCGTCATAAAACTTTCGATATAGCAGTTGCTAGGCGATACACAAAGTAGAAGATTCAGCGAAGACATTGTTCACATCACTCCCACTGCTTTAATTACAATACTATTTGTGTCTGTGTTTAATTTATTGCTGTGAGTGCCGGTGCTTTCATGTGATTATCTCACGATTTGACAAACGCATCACTGTGTAGGAATTCCATCATGCTTTTTATCTTTCCACCAACACAGTCCTCTCTCTCTCTTCTTCTCTCTGTCTATCTCTTTCACACGCTCCCTCACTTACTCCAACACATGCCCACCCACGCTGCACCACAAGCACATGTAATCTGGAATTGCATTTTCCCTGTCCTTCTCTCTTCTAGCTCACTCGCTCATACACAGCCCCCTCTCTGAGTCTTTCGCCTGCCCTCCAGTCGGTCTTTCACATGCGTAGATGTTGCCGCCTGTCCTCTGGAGACTAGATTTTCATTGGAACGGAGCCGGCTGCCACGAGCCCTTCCTTCATCCTCTGCTCTTCTCTTTCTCCTTATGCCTTGTGCGGTTCAAATTAAAAGAACATTTTATTGCTTGTACAGTACATTTTATGTTGGCTTTTTGAGTCATATGAAAGAAGCAACTGATGGCTTTTGGATTATCTGAGATTTTGAAGGAAATCTTCAGTCACTAGACTAATGTGACAAAATGCACCAGGAGTCAATCTTCCCTCCAGCTTCTGAGTCTTTTGTTGTTTTTGGTTGTATTTATCCAGAATGCCCTGCACTGCGGTTCGCTTCCTGCTTCTGGAGCGGTCTCCAGTCCACTGGACAGTCAAACCGCGCCAGAGTTCACTTTAATCAAACCAAGACCGAGGATTTTATCGGAGTTTGAGGTTCGTCTCTTTTATTTGTGCAGGTGTGGATACACTCAACTGAGCCCTAGTTCAGTCCAAACATCCGGAACCAGAGCCACTTTTTGAGGCACTTCCAAACAAATTCTGGCATGGTTCGCTTCTGGTGCGAGTACAGATTGGTTTAATCCAAACCAAATGCAGGAAATGCGTCTTTTGGGGCTTCACGAGTCACCGCTGCTGGATAACGTGGTATGATTAACGTATTCTACTCTAGTTGCTCCCTATCTGTCATTTTCTGTTTAGCGATGCTGCTACTAGCATGTTGTGGGTCAGGACATGCAGAGCATCGAGTCTCATCACGAAACATGCGTTGAATTAGCTGCTCTTGACATTCAAAAGGATGGTGCAGTTGTAATGTGCAACAACAGAAATGGTAAATGGCCTGTACTTGTACAGCATTTTTCATCAAAGCACTTCACAACACATTGATTCGTTAACCCATTTCCATACACAACAACCGAGGCAGACGTCAAACCGGATGAACTCCTACCACCGTCACCACCATCGTCCCAAATGCAACAAGCAGGACTTCCAAAGGTTGTTTTCTTTCTGTGCTTTGTCCTGCAGCTGTCCCTTCTGTCCAGCTGAAGCAGTGATGGCCACCCACAGGGCTTTGTGTGCAAAGTGTAGTCCACATGCAAAAACACACATTGCAAAAGCAAACCGCACCAAATGGAAAACAGAAAGTCCACTTTTGTTCCGGACCAAACAAGTGAATACATCAGATATATAGATTAGACCAGCTCAAGGCGGAGGTAACCTGGGTAACCCCAAGCCACCAGGGGGCTCCCTAAAACACTTAATGTTTCACAAGAGAAAAGATATGCCAAAACCTCAAATTTGCAGTTATGCTTATGAAGAATAAGCATACAAAATTTACTTGGACGTCTTATAAATAGCTACTATAGAAAAGTGTACTATAAGATTATTAAAAAAAATTTAAATTTAGCATGAATTTAACAAAGCTGAGAGATAAGCTAATTGTAACCATGCGGCTATTTGTTCACCATTAGCTTAAGTTTTTGTTTCTGTTTTATGTACTCTAGACTTGTAAATTGACAATGAATAATTACAATTTTCCATGTGTGCTCCTGAAACGAACTAACCGCACCTTTCCTTCTGGACTCCTAGCCACCAAAAGCCTTTTTAGAGTGACTCATTTTCTGTCATGTGTAATGATAATCTATGGCCTCGATGCGCTGAGCACAGCAACCACCTTGGTGTAGAGACAGATGTACACACTACTGTCAAAGTTGAAATTTCATGCACAAACACACACACCGCAATGACAGTCCGGTCGTAGCGTTTCACCACGAGTTTCTCTCCTATATTGTTTTTCTTTCTCTATCAGAGGGCAGAAGATCTCAAAGGGTTAATCACCCTGGTGGTGTATAAAACCTTCTCGGTTACTGAACGGTCCAGTGACCAGTTCTGTCTCTTTACTCTCCAGGACAACCTGTCCATTATTACTGTTAAAAGCAAGAAATGATGATGCCACAGAACCCGGTGGTCTGTTTGCTTTGACATTACATCCCCAGACCTGCTGGTCAAAGACACCATCTGCAGTTGACACGTTACACAAACCAGTCAAAATAAAACCATGACTATCTCTCTTGGCATGCCGACGGCACAACAGCAGCAAATTTATGGCTGCCCCAGTACAATATCGAGATTGGAAATTGGCCCGATATCAACCCAAAACGATTAAACCCACTGGTTAATAATAAATGGGCCAGCTGTTTTCGTAGTGATTATTGTTGGCTATTGTTCTGTTTGAGCAATATCACTTGATCAAACCTTTTCTAACATTCCACTCTACAAAACAAGTAATACAGGTATGCAAGATTCATGCTGGTTATTGCATTGACCAATAATTAAAGCTGTAGAATCGATATCATAGTGGAAGTGAAAAAGGTGGGTTTGGACACTCCTGACTTTAACCCCGGATATTGAACCAGCTCTTTCAAAAAAAAACAAAAAAAAAACAGTCATCAAAAGGTTTGAGTTTATAGTGTTTAGTAGAAGAGATGTTTAATAAAAAACAAAACGTAACTGGCTTTTGTGTGCAAGCAAACCACATTCTTTGATTTGGTCGGTTTTGTTGGTGGGATTGTAGGTTCAAAGTGCAAACAAAAAAGCGTGGGGATTTTTTTGGTGTTGTGCTTTGGGATGCATCTTTATAGACCATGATAGAAATAAAAATGACTTCATCTCATGGACAAAATGTGATGTGCCAGATAAATTTGTGAAAATACAATTCCCCTATATGTGTTAGACAGCCAGAGTGAGCCAATGATTACAATAAGAGGCAACATTGATAACACGGTTAACATTAAGTTGTTTTTTTTTTTTATGTACAACATAGTGAAGCACCAATCCACTATTTCCACTTCCGATACACATATCTGAGGTTTAGTATCGACTGATACCGAAAATCTAATTTTACATACTTTAAGTAAAAACAACATAACTTTAATTTATTATTCAGTGGAGTTAGGAGTAGAATGTAAAAGAAATAAAGAAACGGAAACGGCAACGAACCTTCCTTCAAATGTTTGAGAAAGTGCAATTAGGTATTCTGAACATAATGTAAAATGAATAATAATAAATGACGAGACTCAGAGCACAAAGCATAGAATATACTGAGTGGCCCTTCTGGATTGGGCATATTGTCACAAGACCCAAACATCTGTAGTTGTGGAGGGTTGAACCCAAAACCCGCTTAGACTGCGAATCTGCTTTAGATCGTGAAGGATCTCTGCAAAAGAAAACGCACGCAAGCACATAAATATTTCATTTTGTTTACACTGTACACGCCCTTACTATACTTTAATTCAGTGTTTTCAACAACTGTTGTGTCATAACATAACCAGCATGTCTTTGTTAACACAACCATCTGCATATTTCAGCAGCTCCAACGTCGACCCGGCTTTCCCCTCTTCTCTGTGAAACCATCCTGTTCTCCCTCCGTGTCTGCACTGTTGTCATAATGAAGCGTCGCTCTCCCAAATTACCCCTTTTAAATTATACATTCAGCTTAAACCTGGAAGAGATACTATTATTCTGAAATCAACCTGCACCTCTGGGGTCAAAGTGGCCTTGGCATCCACTTACGCTCACAGCTATGGGGAAGTCTGGGGGGGGGGGTAAGGGGGCTGATTTATGCTAATACAAGGAGACCTTAATGACCCTCTCTTCATGGGCCAATCAGAACCCTGCTTACAGGCTGACCTCACAGCCGTTGAGGATAAGTTAATGTAACGTGATAAAGCACTCACAGGCAACCTTTTATGCAGTATTAACATCTTAACCCTTATTCCAATATGAAATGTATTTTTCTTTCTGTGAATGTGTGTGTCTCCTATCAACCAGTGACGTTTTTTTTTTTTTTTTTTATTTCATACAGTAATTACGGATCAGTCTGTGTGCGTACTGAACTGCTAATTAGAGACCTTACAGCCGAAGTGTTTCATTAGCTCGGGCTGCAGGATTACAAAGGTGAGCCACAGAAAATTTCACAGGTCTTTTTTTCCCGTCTCCTCAGGTAAATTCACAGCTGACTTTTTGCATATCGTTCATAATCTTTAAACAATTACTGTGTTTGTGCTTCAAAAGAAGCTCCATTTGAAAATTGACTTGTTTCCTTTCTTTCTCTTTCTTCTTTCTGAATCTATCCTTTTGTTTTTCTTTCTTTACTTTGGTCTGTTGCTTTCTTTCATTACGTCTGTCTCTTTCTTTGTCTTTCCATCATTGTTTTTTTTTTCTTTTTCCACTATTCTTCCTATCTTTCTTTCTTTCTTCCTTTCAAGCTAATGATGCATAAAAAGATCGGATGCATGTCGCATTACGGCCAAAAAAATTGGAATTGGGTCACTTCAGTAACGCATTACTGTAATCTGAGCTCTTGTTTCAGAAACAAGGAATCTAGCACGTTACTATTTATAATCCAATAATCTGATTAAAGTTGTGTGCTACTATACATTTCTCATTTTATTTTGTAAAAACATATATTGTTGCTTTCCTCATTTTTTTCTTGGGGAGTTACGTCTCATGTGTAACACCAGCGACACAAACGTAAATAATGCAGGGAAAAGAGATGCGCATTTTCTAACTGGATTGACTCTTGGTCAAAATTGCATTTATACATCTTGAGTGGCAACAGAACTGGTTCTGCCTCTTCCAAAAACCTTAAGTGAAAAACTGCTAGTAAAATAGGACTCGGCTGCTTTAAAGCCAATACAGGAGTTTAAACCAACAAATATAGAATATAGAAAATAAGCTTTGTTCTTCTTGAACGACTCTCTACATCAATGCAACAGTTTGCCCTACGAAAATAAATAAAAATGATACTTTTCACATCTAACAGACACATTAGCTCCTCACTGACAACCCATTGAGAACGTGAACTAACTAAAAATAAAAATAAAAGTATTTTTTTTATCATGCAGAATGAGAATTTTAACAACCTATTTTCAGGTGTATACATTATTATAAATCTCACACGCTGTCAACTCTATTTACTGCGTAACTTATTTCTGGTAGCAAAAGTTTTCACTCTTTTATTTTAAAACCTCTCCTTTTCATGTCTCCTCTCTCTAAAAAAATAAAATGGCTTAGGAGATGCACATCTAAGGTGCATAACACCAGCATAGAAATAATTTATTTTAGAGCCAAAAGCAGGAAAACCCACTGACAGGTCACCATACAGAAGCATTTCGCCATGTAAATGTGCAGAACATCAGTGGGATGTTTTACTGCAGCTCATTACCTAATCATCATGGAAAAAGTCATGGGATTGTTTTTCTGAATATCAGTGGGAACCCTGTGTTAGTCTTAACGTTGAAAGCTTTAATTAAACTTTTATACAATAGACTTTTTCTTTAATTTCACAAAATTGTACATGAACATATTTAGATTTATGGAATAATCATGTGGATGTTTTAGAATTATTCTGTACGGCTACAAATGAGAATAAAATGTATAATAAAAGCCAAAATATCCTACTATTATCTCAACAATGTAACACATTCCACAAATAAAAGTTGGACGCAGAAAGAAATGAGATAAGAGCAGAAAGCTCTCACTTCGTTAAGCAACTTCTTGTGAGCTGCATTTCATTTTAATCTTTGAACCCCGACAGCACATTTCATTTCTGCACAAATCCAGAACACATTCGACAATAGAAAGACCTATTAAAGATAATTGTAATAAACGTGGAATTAGATTCTTACCCCATTTGCTCTAACTAATTTAGAGTAAGAAATTACTTTTCCTATCAGCAGGCTCGCACATATGTGCACCCACAACGTGTACAGTAGCTTGATGCGTGGCGGAAAAGAGCCACGCAGCGACTCGGAGAACTGCTGGGTGAGCTGCTGCGGGTAGAGGGGGTCCCATTGATATTTCTTTTTTTTCAGGAGGGGGACCTGTGCTCTGCAATGAGATGCTGCACAAAAAACTGATAAGCATAACATTTATTTATTTAAATTCTGCTGCAAATAGCAGCCACAGTCCACGTTTCTAAATTGGATTATTTTTTTAAAGTAACATGAATGATGAAGGCTTCCTGAAACACTTGAACGTTAATCAGTCCAGTAAATTGCATTATTATTATAAAGTCCATTTATTTCAGAAACTCTGTCACTCAAATGCATTATAAAGATTCATTTGAGAGCCTTTCTGTTAATTATGATGACTTTCTACTTGGAGGCAATAAAAACATGAGGCTTAAACTGATCATTTTAGATTGTATCAATAATAAGGTGCCTAACACCTGCTTGAATGTTGTCAGTTTTCAAAAGTTCTGTTTTATCTGAGATTCATGGTAACAATTACTTTACTCAGTATGACTGTACTGTAGGTATAATATCACATCAGTCGAATTTTATTTGCATAGCGCATTTCAGCAACAAAATCTTGGCTGCTAATCGCATTTAGCATCAACTTAATGGTTGAATAACCTAAATAACAGATTAAAAACAGTAAATATCTTTATTGTTGAGCCGATTTGCTTATATGTTCAATAATTTAGCAGCGAAAAATGCTTTTGAATTAAAAATGTTGCTTTTTTTGTGCGTGTATGGTTTTCGCTGAAAATTGTGATTGGTTAATTAGACTAAAACTTTTAATTGAGTTTCCGTCACTAATTAAGTCAGATCAAGCACACAGAGTGTAACAACCGTTTCCATGGAGGCTTTCATTCAGCTGCTTATGTAGTTCTGGCATATAAGGCGCCCTGGGCTAACCACTCCCTCTGCTGCCCCCAACCAATCAAAATCTAGGAAGCCATCTAAAGGCTCAAATGCACAAGTCACATAAAGTAATCACCAACAACCTATTGAGTTAAAAACCTGTTCAAGATGTAACAGGTGTGACCAGATCCCGTCCTCCCCCTTTCTAATGCCACCCTGGGCGATCACCCATATGGCCCATGTCACAAACGAGACGACATAAAGCTAATCATTGTAGCTCAATCTGTTCTGTTTTGAAGCGTGCCAGTCGAGGTAGCTGCTGGGTTGCTAGCTGCCAGCAGACTTTTGATTCGCCTTTCCAGACAATTATCTTTACCTCACTGCCAATTAGCACAAATTCACACACACTTTGACTTAGAAGTTATCGCTTTTGTACGTCTGTTTTGTAGCCACAGGCTAATCTATGGCGGCAGCGATCATCAGAATGATAAAGCATAACATGAGAACATGTCAGCTTCAGGAAGACTGAGACCGTAAACACAAATCACACTGATATACATCTCACATCCTGGTGCCTGAGGATAAAAAAATGTCCCCTTTAAATCTCCCATAAACATCCGTAAAAGCTTTCCTTTGCTCACAGAAAAATTCCTAACATTTTAAAGCGGTAAAACGGCGCAAAACACATTCTTCCTTTATGACGGAGGACAGAGCTGCAGCAGCTGTAGTTCTGCTGCTCACAGCAGGATCTTATGATGTGCCACCGGTGTGCAGCTCGCACAATTGGAACAAGAACATCGGCGCTTTAGTCAGAGGCACACTTGTCTCCAAATAGAACTGCAGGTTTTCTGATGAGCCTCTCGACTTACAAGTACAAAGTATTGCAACCTTTCAGCCACAGGAAGAGCGTTGACGCCAGGAAAGAAATAGAGCTGATAGGTGAAGGCAGACTGACATTTACAGAGTGTGTGTGGCCCTTTAAGACTGAACATTCTGGGGAAGCATGCAGAGCTGCAGTCTTGGTTAAGATAAGTGTATGCTCAGCATAACAGAAAAATACTTAAACGACCCTAATGAAAATGGATGAATCAAAAATAATTCAATCATGACAATAATAATAATAAAAAATACATAGCAAAATGAAAAGAAAAAATGTCCTCCCCCACTTTCTCCCAAAGCTCTTATTTGCCGACTGCAGAAGTGCAATGCTCCCAGTCACAAACGACCAATCAGAGCCAGGAGGAAGGTCAGCGGCTAAGCTAGCTAGCGGAGCAGTCACAACATTTAACACTAGATGTTAAATGTAATTCAACTTTTTAGACATCATAGCTTCCTCTTTTAAGTTTGGCATAAATCTTGTGTAACTGCAAAATAAAATGAGTTAATTGTACTTTTTTAAGGATATTATATTTTTGAAGTGAAGGGGCGGTGCCTATTAACGCTCACCCCGGCAAGCTCAACCATGGCTCCTTTTTGTTTTTCAATAAACGTTGAGGAAATGGCAATCAAACAATAAAGAATAACACTTAAATACAACCAGGAAGAACTTTATGTGAGCTAGTCAGTTTCAGTAAATATTGCTAAATGTGTTTTGCTACAATGCACTGAGGTTCTAACTTAACAAAACTAAACCTGTTTACTTTTATCAGTGTGTAAAACTAGTGTACACAAGCTTGATTGACAGCGCTAAGACCCTCCTCCTGGCTCTGATTGGCTGTTTGTAACAGCAGTGTATTCCTGCAGATAGCATCAGGGGCGCTGGGAGAAGCTCATCTTTTTCAAAGTTTATGTCTCGACATGCTGTCAAGACATAACAGTTTTAATAAATACGTAAAAAAAAAAAAAAAAAAAAAAAAAAATTCTTTTAAAACAATGGTTATATAGTGCAGCTTTAATGAAGCTGGTGCAAGACAACAATTACATTCATTTCATTTTAGGCTGTGAATTTTCTTAGAGCCAATGTCTAAATTAGAATAATTTTACTGAATAGTTCCAGAGTAAACATTAAACTTCTTCCATTTATTATGAAAACAAAATACACTCAGGTGAAACAAAATTTATGCAAACACGACTGTTTTTAGAAATATGACAGAGACAAGATGTAAGCTAGCTACCCTGAAGTTTCAAGACTGTTTTGTTTTTGTGAATTGGAAGGCTGGTTTATAATCAGTTACAACTCGTCCTTTTAATAAACAAACCCGTCTTCAAATGGGAGCAAAGCCAAACTCTAGAATGAGCCATGCTGTCCCCCTTTTCCAGTTCTCCCACAACGCTCCATCCTGTCCCCTCACTGCTCTATCCTAGTTTTGTTTAGTGAAACTTTCCGCAATGCTTCCCGTTTCCTCCTCCTACTCCCACCCCGATGAATACCCTTGGCACAGAAAAAAACCCCAAAAAAAAACGATGATAAAAAAGGGAGTGACAGGACCTAATAAAAGGAGGACAAGAGGAAAGAGGGGAAATGAGATAAAGAAAGAGACAGCCGGAGCTGGGAAAAAACAGAAGGGGGACATGAGGAGGAAAAAAAAAGTGATGGACTCGCAGAGCTTTTTGGCATCACAGCAAAACTCGCTGATAAATGGGGTAAAAAAAATAGAAGTTTGGCCATTTATGAAATCCGATAGATAGGTGTTTATTTCTCCACAAACTGTTTTGTTGAGACTTTCTGTGCAACATAGATGGAGTAAAATGTGGGTGCAGACTGACGGTCCACTTTACAGGATTTGCTAAAACCATTTAATGCTACTTGGCAAAAAGTATGTGTGTCCCAATAATAATCTCATAACATATTAAAAACACAAAACTTTGCCTCATACTGGTCAGTCTTGCAGACGCAGTTGCACAAATTTTGTCACGTTACAACGTCGAACATCAACTTATTTAATTGGGACTTTAAATGGTTGACAAAAACATCGTCTGGCTTGATTTTCAATTGCCAATACTAAAAAAAAAAATCAGGCTAGAAACTTCTACACTGAAGAGTGTTGTCTTTATGTCCTGTAGCTTAATTCTTTGGTGCATCCAGTGATCGAAAAAACACTGGATTTCAATGCGATTCCAAAATACTTTATTAACTCCAAACACAAACTAAACACCGTCGTAGTAGCTCTTACTATCTTAGTGTCGTCACATGATTTCTTTCCGTTTCCTACTTGACGGTGACCTGTCAGGTCAGATAAAGCTGAATATTGACATAATTTCTCAGCTTTAATGAAGCTGGTGCAAAACAACACCTGGTTCAAAACCAACACATAAACTGTGTTGGTTTTGAACTGTGGGAGGGATCACAGAGAAAACCCACGCGCTCATATGGAGCAAAGCAAACTGCACAGAGCCAAGGTTTGCACCAGGAACGTTCCCTCTGCAGAAGAACCGCAGCGCCAACCACCACACCGCTATCTGTCTGCCAAAATCCCTTCCTACTTCTTCATCGCAAAATCACCTGCATCTGTCGATGTTATTTTAGCACCTTCAAATATTAATAATCAACGCTGAACCAGCTCTAAAAGCCCATTCAACTTAATTAATCTACAGATGTATTCAATTATTTAAAATGAAGTCATACTTTGAGCTCTGGAAGTGGCTCATATCCACTGTGGTACGGTTAAAATGAGAATGGATGTTGGTTGCATACCCAAAATAATATACCGTATTTTCCGAACTATAAGTCGCACCAGCCATAAAATGCATAATAAAGCAGAAAAATACATATATAAGTCCCACCGTAGTATAAGTCGCATTTTTGGGGGAAATTTATTTGATAAAATCCAACACCAAGAACAGATATGCCATCTTGAAAGGCAATAAAAATAGAATAGAGGCAACAACAGGCTGAATAATTGTACGGTATGCTAATGCTACATGACAAACAACGAACTGAGAACGTGCCTGGTATGTTAGCATAACATATTAAGAGTTATTCAGATAACTATAGCATAAATAA
>CAEGAD010029698.1:0-47322 GCA_903067055.1 Poeciliopsis paucimaculata
CAGACCCGGTCAAACCAATCCGGGTCCAAACAGACCCGGTTCAAACAGACCCGGTCCAAACCAATCCGGGTCCAAACTGACCCGGTTCAAACAGACCCGGTCAAACCGACCCGTTCCAAACAGACCCGGTCCAAACAGACCCGGTCCAAACCAATCCGGTCCAAACAGACCCGTTCCAAACAGACCCGGTCCAAACCAATCCGGTCCAAACAGACCCGGTCAAACCAATCCGGGTCCAAACAGACCCGGTTCAAACAGACCCGGTCCAAACCAATCCGGGTCCAAACAGACCTGTTCCAAACAGACCCGGTCAAACCGACCCGGTCCAAACCGACCCGGTCCAAACAGACCCGGTCAAACCGACCCGGTCCATATCGACCCGGTCCAAACCGACCCGGTCCAAACCGACCCGGTCCAAACAGACTCGGTCAAACTGACCCGGTTCAAACAGACCCGGTCCAAACCAATCCAGGTCCAAACAGACCCGGTCCAAACCGACCCGGTTCCAGTGAAAAACTCCCTGTGTTTTAATCAGTCCACCAGTGACTGATCTGACAGAGATCCGATCTGTGTTTCTTCCCGGCTGCCATCTTGGATCTTAATGTTGGGTTGGAGGATGAGCAGTAAAATGTTTTCACCAGTAAAGTCGGTTCGATTTGAGGACAAAGTTGCAACATTTGGTAGATTTTCAGCAGCACAGAGTCAAACCAGGCAAACCTTTGAGCAACCTGTTCCTCTCCTGGCCTGTGGGGGCGCTGCACCAAGAACCACTGATAAAAACCACATAAAAACGCATGAAGAAGACACAAAGCATAAGTTTCTTCTTCACCTGCTGCTAACCAAAGTAGCAGCAGATGTTAGCGGTTCTAGGGTTTCTCTTTTGTCTTTAGCTTTAGCCATTTCTCCTGCTAGCCAAGCGCTAGCAGGAGAAATGTTTAGGTTCTAATTACCCAGAATGCCCTGCACTGAGGTCTGCTTCCTGCTTTTGGAGTTGTGTCCAGTCCGCTTGGCGTTCACATCTACATCTGATCCTCTCCAGAGTTTGATTAGCATTCAGACCAAATGAACCGGACCTTCTAGGGCAGCAGCTATAATTCAGTTAAAGTGAACTAAACAGGGCTGCTATAAAGACGCCCTAAGAGTTTAATCCAATTGTAAAAAGCTACACCTACCATCCACCCAGTCATTTTTCTCCACTCTTCTACTTTAATTCCTACTGAAGAAATTAAAAGTTAAATTGACACACCACAGCTGCAGCGTTTCCTAATCTATATTCTGGAGTTGCAGCCGTCGATTTTTCTCATTTGGATCTTCAATAACTCAACATTTGAGTGCAAATGAAGCTCAGGATAAATGTCTGATTGATTTGCAATTAGAAGTCCAAGTCAGAAAAATCAAGAGGGTTGCTCCCTGAAATAAAATGTTCAGGTTAAAGTTTGTCTGCCATGCATGTGAAATGTTTATGGTTTAATAAATCAGTGACAGGACTGTTCCTTTAACGGTAGAATGATTAAACGCAGATAAGCTATGCTAACTTAGCTAATTACTAACTATTATTGTCACGGATAACAATTAAAAAATAGCATTTTTGAATTTCTGAAAGCAATAATTGTTGCAACTCAGCAAAATATAGAGAAAAAAATCTGTTAAAAACAAAATGTGGAGCAAATGGAAAATAAATTCAGTTTGACTTGGAGGCAGTTAGCAGCAGAGGAAGAGTTAGCTCTCTGGTGTTAAACTGGTTGAGTTATTTAAACTGGTTGAGTTATTTAAACTGGTTGAGTTCTCTGCAATGGAGTAATGGTTCTGAACAGCTGAGTCCAGAACCATTACTGAAACCCACCAGTGAAAAAACCGGACCTCCTAATGCTAAATGTCTCAAAACTCATTACAATTAGAAGGACTTATGGACAATTAACAGAAAGCCTTTATTGAGCTGCATGCTCTGGTTTCCATCCTATAAAAATGACCCTCATTAAGTGTCTAATATAATGAACTCGGGTCCAAATGTTTGACAAGAACCTCGGCTGCATTTCCTCTGAAATCACCTGGAGAACTCGGTTCATTCTGACACCAAAATCTCTTCTCAAAAATGAGCTTTCAAGATAAAATTTTAATGAGAATGTCTCGGTGTGTACAAGGAATCACTGAGCGTGTTGTCAAACGACAAACAGGAAATGACACAGTTGCAGTCTGGAATGATCCGATGTCGTCCAGCTCGGTTCCCGGAGGCCCCAGAGTTCTGCTCGGGCGAATTCCCACGCTGCAGTCGCGCTTCAGTTGGCCCACCACATGGTTCAATGTTCAGCTGGTACAGGAACTGGTTCTGAACTCTCTCTGAGGTCCCTATCGGGCCAACAAGCTGAATTAGTGGCGGTAAAACATCAAAACCTTCAATTAGAGGACCAGAAAGCAGTAAAATGGTTCCTGTCAGCCTTATAAAACCGACTGGACCTTTGACTGCACCCTTAGGAGCCTTCCATCTACCTCTACAAAAACCCAATAAATTATCACAACTCTTTAATTTGCCAGGTTCAAATGAACCAAATAACTTCTGGACCACCAAGAGAGTTAAGAAGCAGCTCAGGTTATACCAGCAGAAACACCAACCAGCAAAAGTCAACCAAGGTGCCGTTTAAAGTCCTTAAGGAGGAGGTAGACAGAAGAGATGGGTAACAGTGATGTGGTTATTGTAGTCCTACTGTGGGAACTTGTAGTCCATATTAACAGTCTTGGATCACTTCCTGCTGAGGTCAGTTTGTGAATCCTCTTTGAGGTTAGCTTGTCAGCCAGTTTTGGTCAAACTGAAGGAGTCTCTGCGGCTGAGTCCTGAATCTTCCTGGGTTTTGCTACAATGGGATTAGTGGTTAGGCTGGGAGGATGAGGATGAAGAGGAGGAAGGCGTTTTAATCAATGGATGGAAAAGATCTGGGAGGAAGGAAAGTTTAAAACTTGTTTTTTTATCTGGACTGTTCAGTCACTGCCCAGTTTAACCAATCAAAGCATCAAACTCTAGCGTCGTAGTTTGAAGGAGAAGAAAGACGAGTTTGGTTTTCTCTGACAGGATGAAGATTTTCCACCCTCCCTTTGTCAAACCCAAATAAAGCAACAGTTTAAAGTCTCTCCTTGTATTTCCAGAAGCATCTACGTCCTCACCGACTCATTTGCTCATCTTTAGAAATGTACTGAATGGTTTTGCCAGAGTCCTTCCTGATCCCCTGAGTGTTCTGGGTCTTGGGTCGGATCCAAGACCTTTAATAAAATCTGGCCCGATTCTTAGAAATACTGAGCAAACCTCTGCCTGACACATTAAGCATCGACAACCTCTGAATTTAGCAAGGGCAAATGTTCACGACGTAATTTAAACACTGGGACAAAAACATAACACTGACGAGCCTAAAGGGTTTCCAATGATAAATTATGGTCCCACTCAGGCAATCCTGGTTCCCAGTAAGACTTCCAGCTGCTCCAAAGATTGGTCCCATGATGAAAAATTGATATTCGGCCTGAAAACTAGACCAGTAATTCATGAACCTAGAGACAGTTATGGTGTCCCAAGGGTCATTTCAGGGATTAATTCTGGTTTAATGCTGATAAATCATTGTCTGCAGACTTTAATAGACCCATATAAACTTATCTCAGTAGGACTGCAAAGATGGAGCAAATCCACTTTTACAAATTAGATAACAAGATATATTTCTAGTGTTTCAGGCATTGAAGCACCAGAAATAAAATAGAAATCTAGTGTCTTATTGCCAAATTTGGCAGATTTGAAAAACGCAAATATAAAGTGAATTCAGGATAATTGAGCCGTCAAGATGACTTGCAGTTGATTTGAAGGGACGCTGGGAGTTAATAGCTCAATTTGACAACTGCTTCGTGTTTTACCTTTAAATCCCCCTTGCCAAAGCATTAAACCTTTCTGATGAAGCCCTCTTATTTCCTGTGATTCCTCCTCTTCCTCCTCGTCCTCCATCCAGTCGATGTAGGATTTCTGGACTATCCACACACGACAAAGTCCTGCTCTGGTTCAGTCCAAAGTCCTCTGGCTGAATTTCATTCAGTCCAGGTGTGTCTGCGTTGGTGACTCCACTGGTGAAGGAAAGGCTAGAAGAACCAGCGAAACGCCTCACCGGCTGGGACGGAGGGCGGCCGCTGAGGAGCAAACAGAGAAGAAGAGTTGGTGGAAGAGCCAACAGAGACCAGGCCATTAGCCTGGCACATTGTAGCTCCAGTCATTTATTCAGGTTTGCCTACAAATGAAATGAGCTCCATCAACGGTTCAGTCTTGCTAAGTCTTGACCCAGTTGACCAGAAACTTTCTTAGCTTCAAACCCAACGGATCAGACTGAAAGGTTAATGTTTTGGAGATAAACTTTCTTCTCTAAATTAGAGCATTCATGGGGAGGTATTAGGTTTAAAGAGTTGTTTTATGGCCTTTTTGTTTCGGACTCTGCAGGACAAAATCCCTGCTGAAGGTAACGGCGAACTACTGACAAAGCTTTAATGTTCAGTACACAGTAAAGTTTAGGACCGAGGGAAAGTCTGTCGGGTCGACTTCAAAGAGAGCAAAGGAAGGATGAGGCAAGAGAGTGAAACCACCTGCCAACACACACATACAGGACACACAGGTTCACACACCGCGCTTGCCGTGCACACGTGCATGGCGCTGTCAGTCGCCGTGAGGCTCCACAGGTCCAATTAGTGTGTAATTGAGGAAGATTATGGCTGCTAATTCACTGTCTTCGTAACGCACACACTCCTTGTTTTAGCGTGGAAGGGAGGGAATAATTAGAGTTCGTTGGTAGACATTCCCACAGGAAGTGTGTGTGTGCATGCGGGTGTGTAAGAGAGATATATGGAGTCATCAGTGAGGTCGAAAACCGGTGTCAATGAATTATTGATCGCCGCTACTTCTTACAGCAGAGACGAGTGCTGGCACACACACCCCGAGGAGAAGGCAGATAACATAAATATTCTCCGTTTCCCGCTCTCTGCAGGCTCTCTTTATCTCTGTGAATCAGTGTAGAGCTGGTGTGTGCGCCGGTGTGTGTGTGTGTGTGTGTGTGTGTGTGTGTGTGTTGGCAGCCTGCCAGACCTCGGCAGGCTCCGAGCTCTCGCTTTTCACCACCCACCATCTGCACAGCACTCACACACACTCACTCAGCGGGGTGAGCGATGCCTTCCAGCCTCCCTGGCAGTCATCTGGGTTAAGTGAGCCAGGACACACACACACACACACACACACACACACACAGAACCAAGCACACACACAGAAACATGTAGAGAGAAGTAAAACCAGATAAAAATTTGGCTGTTTGTACGCGAACATGTGCACGGTCTTGAAAAGCATTGATACCCCTTGAACTTTTCCTCATTTTGCTACATTATAACAACAAACTTCAGTGAGTTTTAGTGGAATGAACTGATCCAAAGTGTTGCATCGTTTTGGAGTGGAAGCGAAATGAGAGAACATTTTTGGAAGCATCTTTCACTGAAGGTAAACCTTGAAGATGCAGTTCAGCTCAGGTAGATCTCCATCTGGAGCCTCCAACAAGTTTTCTGTCAGAAATGTCAAGGATTTAACTTCCTGTCCAAACTGAAGAGAAGAGTCTCCATAGGATGATGTTGCCACCACCGTGTTTCGCTGTGGTTAAGGTGATGTGTAGCGTTGGTTTCCAACCCACTCATGACCCTTTACCATGAGAACCTAAAGCGTGGCTCGACTCTGCCTGGTTCAGGAGATTTTCCTTTACAACTAAGGAACATCTCTACTGGGTGGGACTGTGACACGGTTGGGTCACCTGAAAACATCTTTATTTGTTGCATAAAGACCAGTGAGTGTGATCTTTATGCAACACAAAGGCAACCACTGAGGAGGATGTTGAAGCTATACTGCTCAGTCTGTGGCTTTTTGTCCGACTCAAAGAAGAAGAGAACCAGAACAGGCAGCAGAAAAGGAAACCTGAATGAAGGCTCCCAGATATTTGGGCGTTCTGTACACCACGAACCTGGTCCTGTATGGTTGAGATTTCATGGTTTAGCATATTGTTTGCATTCATTTCTTGTAACAAGTTCCTCCATTTCCTCCAGTCCGAATAGATTCTGGCATGTTTGATGAGCCACTCGTACTTAATCGCCAAAATTTGCCTTTGCCCATATGTGTCCGACAGACGTCTGTTTTGAGATCGCCTCTAGGACACGCAGATCTAAACCAAACATGTGGGAGCCTTTAGTGGGTCTTGTGACTCTAGCCAATCAGTGACCAATCTCTAAAAGAGAAGCTGATACTACGTAACTTTTGCGATTGTAAAACCCTGATAGCTGAGCAGAACTGAGTCTCTGAGTCGGAGCCAACAGTGTTCTGCTTGAAAGCTTTAGTCAAATTTGTTCTCTGTATCTTGACTATCATTTGTGTCCCAGAACTTGCTTGGCTTTCTTTCAATGTGGGATTTGTTCTTCCCAGTTTTATTACGATGTCAGTTTTACAGATTGCTCAACTAATGTCCATCTTGTCAACAGATTCTCCCTCCTGAGCTGTGGATCTCTGCAGCTCCTCCAGAGTTACCATGGAGCTCCTGGCTGGTTCCCTAACTAATTCTCTCCTGTCAGTTTAGGTGAATGTCCAATCTTGGTAGATCTCCAGTCGGTCTCTCCATGTCCAGATGGTGGATTGGTCGGCACTCTGGGGGAAAGTTTGGGATGTTGTTGTGGAACCCAACCCTCCTTTTTACTTCTCCAGAACTTTCCCCCTGCAGCTCGGTTCCTTGGTCTTATTCCATCATCGTTTTCTCTCCAAACTAAGGACGTACTTTGAGTAACTCAGTGAGAATAAGTCATGAGTGTCCAGCTCCAGTCCTTAAGGATTGCTGTCCTGCTGGTTTTAGATCTCTCTGCTCCAAGCCAGCTGATTCAAAAGGTTCAACTCCTCAACACATCATAATGTTCTGCAGAGGCCGGTTGATGACCCGTCACTTCTTCCAGGTGTTGATCCAGGCAAACAACCAAAACAATTTCTGCACTTGAATACGGACTTTGAACACTGAGCCCAAATAAAGACAAAATGTGTGGTGATTGAAATGCTTTTGTATGGCTTGATTGTGTTTTACCCTATGTGTGCGTGAACTCACCTCCAGCACCCCACCTCCTCCTCCTGGCTTCTTCTTCAGCTCCTCACACTTCCTGAACTTGCAGATCTGGTGACCCGTCTTCCTGTTGCGGCAGGACGAGCAGACGCCGCAGTTGATCAGTCGTCTGCACGGCCCGCATACGCCACAGCGCTTCCGCTTCCTCTTCGCCACTGTCCCTGACGATGATGAAGATGATGAGGAGAGAGAGACACCCCCCGCTGTCACCCCTGATGATGAAGGGGAGGAAGAGGAGGGGCATGGGGATGAGTTAGTGTGCTGCTGGCAGTCCGTTAGCGCCCGCTGGCCGCTCGTCATCTGAAAAGCGCTGCTGGCGTCTGAAATCCCACCACCTGCGGATCCCATTGCCATGACGATGACCCCAGGGGGTAATCCCAGCCCCCCCAGGAAGCCACCACTCATGACTCCTCCCCCATTGCAGTTGCCGCCCTCTGATAGGCCCATCATGTCCGGGTGGGCGTGTCCCTGCTTGTTCATAACGCCACAGTCCGCCCCGCCGCTGTAGCCAGGGAGAAAGTTCCCGTTGCTAGGCGCTATTGGGTGATGGGGTGCTGTTCCCTGGCTAACAGGAAGTGACGCAGTGTGTCCGTGTTTCTCAGCTCCTCCCCCTTCACTTCCGCCACCGGTTCCTCCCCCTCCCGGCCCCCCACTGCTCTGGTGCATGCTGCTGCTGTGGGGGTGCGAAGAGGTCATGTGACCTGGCGTCGCCGAGGGATGGTGGTGGTGATGCGTTGGTGCTGTAGCTACAGGTTTGGGCCTGCCCCAGAACATGGCCGCCGGGTGGTTCATGTTCATGTTCATGTTGTCATGGCAACCCCACGGGGCTGTCGCCATGGCACCCAGCCTGGCGGCGGTGGGGGGGAAGATAGGAGCGGCGGCCGCCAGACGAGCCGCCAGTTTGGCTGATTGTGGGAAGTTTGTCACGTTCATGTTCATGTTGACGTTAGTCTTGTAGAAGGTGGCGATGGATGAGCGGTACCGGTCCATCTCAGTGGTGTAGTCGAGCATCGGCGCTAGGCCCGACACCTGCAGCAAAGACCTTCATCACTTTTCATTACGCCACAGACCATCAATTCACCAGCGCAGGTGATCGCACCTCAGAAATTCAGAAAACACCAACTCACCTGTCCCTGACTGCCGTAACCATGGTGATTTGGGTGATGGTGAGAGGGGGCGGAGCTTCTCTGCAGCATCGAGGAGAGGTCACTCTCTACACACACGCCGCTCGTCATTCCCGACATGACCTCTCACACACGCACACACAAACACGCATATGAACACGTTTGTTCAGCTAGCAGTTAGCTCTGTGAGGTCACTGCGTTTTGGTCTGTGAATAAAAACAGATCAGACAAAGGGCCTTTAGGAAACATGTGGTTTATTGATTTCTACAGATTACGGAAACCTTCCATTCGGGTGTAATCTTTTTACCCAATATCAGTTAACAAAAGAGCACAATTTGTTTCTGCACCTGATGTATAGATGTTGGTTTATCAGATATTACATTGGTTAATAACAAGTTAAGAAACGATACCACTGTCTAAGGTTATTGTCCTTCTTCCAGAATATCAGCGCACCATGTGACGATATTTTTGTCAGTGATATATTCCCTCTTTAACGCATTTGGACCTTTGTGTTCCTGGTCAGCACTATTTCCTCCTCCTGTTGGCTTTAGACCTGGGTAAGTGGACCTCGTATTGCCTCCTATATGAAACCAGCCCTACTCACTGATTCCAGTACAGTAAAAGGTGATGTAGCATTTTTGGTACTTGATGAAAAGCTGTTGATGCAATGTTCGAAGTCAAATCTGGGAATGATGCCTCAACCAACCAAAATGTATTGGCTCATCCTTATATTTCAGAAGATGTTTGACAAAACTGTTGGTGTGTATCTCCAGCAGTCATTGGGGAACAGGCAGGGTACACTTTGAGCAGGTTGCCATCGCAGGGCAACCATACACACCTCAGGACAATTTACCAATTAATCCGATGTCATGTTTTTGGAGTGTGGGAGAAAGTCAGAGTACCCAAAGAAAGCCAGGCCATGTGTAAGAAGAGCATGCAAACTCCACAAAAAAGACTCCAATCCAGGCAGTGGTGCTACAAAATGCACCTTGCAGCCGTACTCTGATGTAATGCAGCGATGCAATTCATTTTTTTCACTATCCAAAAATATTAAAGACACTTAAACACACATGCTCAGACAAGATGGAGAGTCCTAGTTCAAACATTTATTCCAGACATGAATAACAAGTTGAAGGTCAAGCTGTGCCATTGTACTGTTTGTTGTTTTAGTCTAAATGGAACTGTAATTATTTTGGTTTGAAATGCATACATGGTTATACACTAAAAGTATCATTTTTATTAAGTTGGCATATAAACTGGAACAGAAAAATATTCAGTTTAATTCAGTCACTGGATGTAAAGCCGATGGAAGAGACCATATTCATTCCCTTTCTGAACCATAAACAAAACAAATCCAAAGAGAAATGAGAAGGTGCAAGCTGATAAACCCCATGACATCATTATATATGATACTCTGCTGATCCAACTCTCTTTGCAACGACCCAACAGAAACTGAGACATGCAAAACAGTCCAAACCTAGAAACCGCAACCCTGACAAGGACTGTACCAACATTTTGGCTGCTTCTCTAAGGCGGGATCAACCTTAACGTTATCCTTAGGCAGCATTACCAGCACTTGGTGGTGGTAGGAAAGAGCCACCATTTTGTTTGGATCAGTCTGGCTGGTTGTACATTGCGTACAGATTCATATTAGACAAGGTGACTACCTTTGAATCTACACTGTACCATAAGGGCTTGTATTCCCAAATCCAGCCCCGTAAAGTTTAGGTACACCCTTAATCCTACACATTTGAATCAAACAGCGAATTACCAGAACGCCGCAGAGCTGACAGATATTTAACGAGCCATTTGATCCAGATGTGTTGGAGAAGGGAGGCATCTAAAGGTCTAACGATGAGATCCTGCTGCACAGCATCAAACCTCTAAGGTACAATTCTGTTTATCTTCAGAAATTTATTTTGAATATGATTGGGAAAGAATCTGCATAATCAGCAGAGATGTCCCAATATCCAGACTAAACCAGCAAGATGTTATGTTTAGAATGGGAAAGGAAAATGTTGAAACTTGTTACCCCGGTCCCTGAAAACCAGTAACAATTTGATGTGATATTATAATCTCTTGCAAAGTTTTTTCATTTCATTTCCATTTAAGATGTAAAGTTTGTTACCTGGTGTTTTTAATTGGTAAGATTTGTCCCCAAAAGTATTAACTTCACCAATATTTTAGTCCAGAAGATGAAGATGTTCTTGTCCCCGTTGTCATGGTTACGCCTGGTTACCTCAACATTAACAAAAACTCCTGATTTTAACTGATTTTGTTTAGTCTGAGATTGAAAGACATCAGCATGTTGGTGTAGTCAAGTCCTTCCAAACTTTGGACATGAAAAGTCTAAGCTAAGGATGGTTAGTGGCCCAATTACCCCCAACTTTTCGGTTCCATTAGGACATTTTCATGTTGACGTCTTTTCACTTTCCAGCCCATTTTCTGTTGCTTATGCAGAAGGCAGAGACCCTTTTGGGGAGTCAGAACCTTCCCCACCCACTTTGGGTCCTCAGTTTGGTTCCCAGGTTCCCAGAAGTCCCGGTTAGTTGGGAGTGTTGCCAGGTCTCCTCCATGGTGGCAGTAAAACAGGGCAGCCAGCGAAGCCTCGCTGCCTTTTGTCGGTGTGTGAATGAGTGTGAAATGTGGGTGTTTGTCAAAGGAAACAAACGCGTGCAGCCTCTAACAGAGTGTGTCTATCGCGCGTGTGTAGTCACTGTGGAAATGTGTGTCGGCTCGTGCGTGCGCGCGCGCGTGTCCCACCCCCTCATCCGCTTCTCACCCCCCCTCCAACCCTCGAACTCCCCCGAGGCGTAACTAATTACCCTGTCTGGTCAAGCGGGCCGGCGCGAGCTCCGACAGAAGGTCACAGCGGCCACCGACCGCGAGGGGAAAACGGCTCTCCCACGCGACACATTAACACCTCCCCCCCTCAGGCTCTGAAAGCCAAGGAGCAGGGAGGGAGGAGGGAGGGGGAGTGATGGGAGGGAGGTGGAGGGGGTGGGGGGTCAAACACAAAAAAAGGCAGAGCCGATAACGACCGATAAATACCGTGAACAGCATGCAGTCCGATACAGCGCGAGGAGGAAGGGAGAAGATGGACGGCGCGTGCTGCTGCTACTTACCGGCCCCGCGAGGAGGAGGAGGAGGAGGAGGAGGAAGAGGAAGAGGGTGATGAGGAGAAAGAGGAGGAAGGAGGAGAAGACCGTCTGGGAATTAGCCCGCCACGGATCATGGCTGGCGGGGAAGGAGACAGAGAAAGAGAGGAGAGGAGGGGAGGGGGGGAGAGGAGCTCCGGGAGGGATTTGTCGGTCTGTTGGTACCAAGGAGGAGGAGGAGGAGGAGGTGATGGAGGGAGGGATAACGGGGAGTGGGGGTTGGAGGAGGAGGAGGGGGCGGATGGATAATCACCTGGGCTTGGCACAAGCGAGCGCGAGGCGGGGAGAAGGAGGGAGGGCGAGGCGTTAAATTAGCCCGGCCGAGGAGAAGGAAGCGGCTCTGTGGAGACCCTGCAGGGGAGGAGGAAGAGAGGCGAGGAGCTCGAGGAAAGGAAAGCGAGAAAAAACACAGCACCACGGGAGGAGAGGGGCGGGGGAGGAGGGTGATGAATAATGGCGGAGGTTATGAACGGATACGTGCGTCGCTCTCGCGGCAGGGCGAGAAGGGGAGGGAGGGAGGCAGGGGTACAACGACGCTGATGTTCGGTAACAGAGAGGGGAGTGTGTGTGTGTGTGTGTGTGTGCGTGTGTGTGTGTGTGAGTGTGTGTGTTCTGCTGTCGGCAGCGCCCGTGGCGGCGTGGCGTGCAGCGCGCGGTGTGAACCGTCTGATTGGCGCTGTGGAGAGGTGAGGAGGAAACAGGAGGCGCGAGAGCTGGCAGGTGATTGGCTGCTGGCCACTAACAGAGAGAGAGATAGAGAGACCTTGGAGAGGAACTGGAGAGAGAGAATGAATGAAGAACTCTCCGTTTTTCTGCTGTTTCCGTTAATAAAACTCAAACTCGGGGCTTTTCTTGACTGATCTGTGTGTTTTTTATAAAAATGTCTTAATTATACCAACTTTTAGAAGTTGTTTAATAATAATCCTAACACACATTATTGATTTAAAATCACTCTTATTGTTTTACACACACACCCCCACACACACACACACACACACACACAATATGCACACTGTTAGTAGTTCAGTGTTGAAGCAATGGGATAAAAACGGTACTTGCACAGCGTCTTATCAAATCCAGAGGACACCAAGGTGCTTTTACACAACATGGTGTAAAAGTGGTGGTGGAGAGCTGCTGGGTAGTAGCCACAGCTGCCCTGGGCCTAACCAGTGAAGCTGCCATGCATCATGCGCCCTCTGACCTCCACCAGCAGACAAGGCAGGTGAAAGGTTTTGTCCAAGGACACAATGACAGAGGCTGACGGAGCGGGAATCAAGCCGGCAACCCACCAACTGAGGTACAAACTCCTTCCACCGTCGCCCCATATAGGGCTGTAATGACGAGCACTACACCAGGGAGAGAGTCAGTGGAAGGTACCGAGGGACCACAGGGCACAGGGGTCAACGAGGAGTCACTAGGGGTCAATGAGGAGTCACTAGGGGTCAATGAGGAGTCATTAGAAGGTGACAAGGGACCACAGGGCGGAGGAGGAAACAAGGAGACTTTAGGGTTCAACGAGGAGTCACCAGCAGCTGAAGCCAGGCTGGCAGAGGTGAGAGGCGAAGGGTCTGCTGCAGCGACTGGAGGTGTGACGGGCGCAGGAGATGTGGCCGGAGCTCCGGCTGGAGGTGGTGCTGGTCCCAGAGATGTTGGAGCGGGAAAATGGACTGTCCGGCTTAGGAGGCAGAAGGTTGCCAGCCATGACAGCTGAAGCTGTCTGGCGTTCCCACACTGCCTCCTGCTCCAGCTCCACCAAACCCAGCAAACAGAGATGGGCGGACCAGCACATAGAGGAGCCTAATCGCGATCCCAAGAGGTCTAAAGGCAAAGTATGGCTCTGCCATAATCTCTCTATAGTCTTTGATTGTAGATTTTAAGTCATTGGGTCCAAGATCTATATTTCTCAGCGTGCCTCACTGTAGTTACGTTTGGTCGGGTCCTTCTGTTATGAAGTGTTATGAAGTGTTATGAAGTGCAGTAGTAGATGCTGAGGCAGACACGGTGGAGCCAGGTTGAAGTGAAGGAATGATGACTTTAATGAACAAATACTCTATCCATTGTCCAGGCATGTCCAGCTTACGACTGGTAGCAACTAGCAGTACAAAGACATGAGAACAACAAGACGGCTTGACAAGGACCCAACAAGGATCACAGGTGGAATTAAATACCCAGAGGGTAAACAGGAAAACGAAGAGAATCAAGGGGCAGACAGGACAACATGGAGACTCAGTAGACACAGAAACCTAAAATAAACACAAAGAAAACTCAAATCCTCACACAGTCAATAGCATACCAGGTATCTTTGTGCTTAGATATTTCAGCTTCCCAAGTTGCATTTGTTTTATATTTTAGGCATGCTCTTTGGCAAAACTGTGTAAATATTCTGATTTTCTATAAATAATCTGAAGTTACTTTCCACAGGAAAATCAGTGAATCCAGAACCGTGAATCGGCAGGGGGCCTCCGTGGTTATTTACTTCCGTCACTTTTAGAAAAAATATATTTCTAGTAATAGTTTTACTGCGCCACATTTTTTACTTCTACTTGAGTAATATAATTTGAAGTAACTACTCTTCCATGAGTACAATTTCTGGCTATAGAGGAAATTGACTCCACTAAACAGAGAAAAATGTTTTTAACCCCTAAAAGTATAAGAAACAACTAGATTTTTTTTTTACCATGTACTTTGTTACTCCTAGTTGAATGGATGACTAATTTTATTTCTGAATAAAGTAGTGTTTCTATTACTTTAGTACATTTTTCAGCTACTCTACACACCAGTAGCTCTGAATTACTGTTAATTTAATATTTATTTTCTAAAACACAACCACACATACTTTTTCTGGGTACTACTAAAAGCAATATCGGTATCTCCAGTCGTTGTGGCACGATTATAATATATATTACACATGGTCAAGTATAAGAAATAAGTGTAAAGTCTCAACAGAAAACCTTCAACGGGGTAAGAAAAGCAGGCAGGCTTCTGCTCTAAAATGACTAAATGTCGACATCTAGTGGACGAAACCGGGATGTGCCGTTATTGGTTTGATCTTCTGGTTTTACTTGGATGTTCAGCGACAGAAACTGTAAGCAGAGGCCTTATTGTCACACCATCGGTAGAATCTTCAGTAATGCGGCTTTTATATCGAGTCCAGACTTTTACACAGAGCTGATCCCGCCGCAGGTATGTTAGCTCCGCTGCTAGCGGTTAGCCTCGTCTTCAGCTCCGGGTGGCTGGGCTGCCGTTAATGTCAGCAAACGGCTAAGATGGACTAACCGGAGCAGAAAGACCAGCCTTACCGCCGAGAACTGTTCGGTCGTCGGGGTTAGAAAACCGAAGAATGCAGACAGCTCACATAAAAACAATAACGGTTCATAGAACTTTTCTCATGTACAGTCAAGTAGATACAGTGGGCCAGGGATGTATGTGAGCGTTGGTGGTATAGTGGTTAGCATAGCTGCCTTCCAAGCAGTTGACCCGGGTTCGATTCCCGGCCAACGCAGACGGTCATTTTTTTTCTCCTTTTTGTTCTATCGTGTTTATTTCATAAAGTATTAAAAATGTACATATCAGCTATTCGTCGCGAATAAAATGCATAAATTACACAGATAAATCAGTCAAGTACATGTAGTAACTATGTAATACAATCTTGCTCTACCTAAACTTTATTTTTACTAAGGAGTGTGGATTTTACCAACGTCAATATTATGGATTGGATATGTTAGAAATTGGATATGTTTGAAGGGTTTTATTGAATAAAGTAAAGTATTATTATGACTAAAGGTCCTGGATGTTCTGTTTCCTCCGGCAGTGAGTCCAGACATGGGCCGGTACTTCTACAGCGAGGCCCACATCAAGAGTCCGTGGCATCAAGTTCTGGCTGCTTTCTGGCAACGCTACCCAAACCCATACAGGTAATTTCTCTACATAGTAACCTCGATATCATAAAAACATTAGAAATATGTGAGTCACATCTTCAAATCAGACAGTGGACATGAACCTTAACCTCTGGTAGATCACTATCACCTCCAATCACCACACAGCTCAGCTGCTGTGTGGAGGTACATCTAAAAACATACAATAGTTCAATATTTTTCTCATTTCAGACAGTAAAAATCATTTCATATAAATCAATTCCACATTGATTTTAAGGCTGAGTATGTCTGAGTCTTAAGCAGTTAGGAGCTGATTGGACCTCTGGTTTTGTGTGCTAGCACTCATGTCCTCACAGAGGACGTCCTGTATCGGGAGGTCACCCCCGCCAACCTCTTGTTGTCACGGAGACTGCTGATCAAAACCAACCGGTTGCCAGGGTGGGCGGAGCGCATCTTTCCCGCCCACATGGCGCGGGCCGTCTACATCCTGGAGGACTCCATCGTGGACCCGGAAGCCAACACCCTCATCACCAAGACCTGGAACCTGAACCACAACACCCTGATGGTGAGACATGGCAATGTTTCTGTAGAGGTCGTCTGTGTCCTGTCTGAGGGAATTACTGCTGTTTCATTATTGATTTGGAGTAAAATGTCCAGTTTTAATCCTGTCAGACGGTGGTGGAGCGCTGCATGTTTGAAACGGACGGCAGTCAGCCCACATGTACCAAACTAAAGCGAGAAGCTTGGATCTCCTCTTCTGTTTATGGACTGGCCCGGCCCATTCAGGTAACATAAAAATTCCAGCAGTTTAATCAAATCTTTAAGACCTGGACTCAGTGTCTTCAGTTTGATCAACCTCACAATTATAGAAAAAAAGTATGGAGAACACATTAAGTGGTGTGCATTGTACCTGAACCTGAAAGTATCCTCAGGACATGTGAACCGTTCCTGGATGAGCGCATTGGTCACCTGTGGTTGATGTGTCCAGGTTAGTCATTTATCTAACTGTCCCTGTTGGTCCACAGGAATTTGGCGTAGCGCGGTACAAAAGCAACCAAACTCGAGCCATGAAGGGGTTGGACTACGCTCTGACCAAGATACAGAGTAAGACAGAGATTAGTAACTACTCCTCTCTGTGTTCAGCTGTTTGGCCCTCACCAACATGGAGGTCCTTCTAATCAGACTGCTGAACCACAGCATCTCTTACAACACATTCCTCAAGAGAAACATCCTAATCTTTGCTTGTTGGCTTTAGGTGCCAAATGTGTCTCAATTTGTACACAAAAAAAATCTAATTTAAAACCTGGCGGCTCTAGGTAATATTTCTATGCAACGTACTTCTTTAATTCCACCACTAGATGTCGCCAGATGTTGCAGATTGTACCTTTAATGCTACTAGCATATTTCAGTTCATTTTTGTTAAATAAAAGACTAATATCCTGAGATAACATCTTACTCCAAATATCATATTTGTTCCAGTATGTAAAACATTAAAACTGAAGGTTTACTTACTTATTACCATGATTGTATTTGTTCTTTAACTTTACTTTGATTTCAATATATTCAGTATTTTATCATAGTAATACAGCTTCTTGCATCAACCAGTCTATTGCCTTCCTCCAGGTGAAGAGCTTTCCCATCTCCATGACGACCAGGAAGAGTCATCGGAGAAACACAAGCCCCGCCCACCAAATGCCCCGCCCTCTCCATCCAAGAAACCCAATCAGTTTGCCTGAAACGTAACAGGAGTAAACAAAAACTGCTGCTCTGAACCTCATTGGTTGAAAAAGTTACAAATTAAAATTACTTAGATTTGCCTTTTATTTTAAATATTTTAAATAAGTAAATTTTTAAGTAAATTTTAAATTACTTTTAGTTTTATTGATTTATTGAGTGTCGTTGTCATTTTTACACAAAGAAACAATTTATTTTAAATGTATTATTACAGTTCTTCAATAAATTTCTCTTTTTTTTCTACCGTTTTTGTTTCTTGTGTTAAATAAACATGATTTATATAAAAAAAATAATTGAGTCATTTATATTGAGTTAAAAACACATGACTTTGTTCAAATTATTTGCACTTAATCTAAAAATGTAATATTAAACGCTGTATCAGGTGAAAGCTTTGAGGTGAAGATAAAATGATATCTAATGTCTCTTGATAACGGCAATGTTTTCTGTTTGTTTTACAGGTTTAGTTTAGTTTCACTTTGAATAAAATATAAAACGCATAAGTTCCAGTAAAATAAGCTTATTATTATCAGCTGATAATAATATCAGCTGATATTATTAATATCAGATGATATTAATGATTATTGATCAGATTTTGATGTGACTTTTCCTGTTTCATCCAGTTTTCTGTCCAGTTTAAGGCTCAAGCCTTAAACCTGCTGAGTGGTTCTGGTTCAGAGTTCAGGGAAATTGTTGAATATTATATTTAACATACTTTTTATCGATATTGATCACATGTCTATGCAACATATATTGTTATTGACTTATTGCCCAGTTCCAGTAAAGTGACTTTTAGGTCTCCAGACCTGGAGATGCAGAAGTTAATCTCTATAATTGTTCCGCTAAGTATTATAATGGTAAAACACTTTAGCTTCTGATTAATACTATGTTGGTAAAGTCTTAGTATTAATGGACTTAGTGTAGCGCTCACATTTTAGCGCTACGGTGCCTTAATATTCAGTGATCCTGAGTTGATAGTATGTTGAACGTTATTTCTCACTGAACTCAGGCCTTTTAGTGACATTTTTCTACCGGGTTTGATCCACTTTTCTTTTTATCTCATCACAGTCACTAAAACGTCTCATCAGATTAGACTAAACTGAAATGATCCATTTCTTGCAAATGAACTCAGAGACACGGAGCTCAGGGCTCCATTGATGTCACAAAAAATCTGCTTTTATTTAACTCTGGTGAAATAAAGTTTAAAAGCTGAACACCTATTCTTTGTTAAATCCAAATACCGAAAATAAGATCGATAAAGGCGCCTTCTGCCAGCCCGGGGATCTGCTGCCGCCTGCTGGCGTTATCATGTTACTGCATGTTTTCAGTCAAATATTGTTACCTCATAATTCACTTAAATCACATAATTTACAGAGTATTAGAGAAAAAGTTCAAACAGCAGAAAGAACCTGGACTGTAAGGCTAATTAATTGTCTAATAATCAGTGAAATAAAACCATAAGGACATGTTTTAAACACTGTTTTTCTCTTTTTTGCCATTATTTACTCCAAATGAAGCTGAGAAAATGCACAGGAAAACGCACAGATTTATCCACTTATTAATGTTGCATTTATATAAATATTTTGTAAGCGTATTGTTCATTATAAACAACAATGATTAATAAGCAATAACCTGTTGAAGAGCAGAAAACAGATTTGAAAAACGGGAGTTTGGCATTTTAAGGGTAAATGTCAATTAAATCTTTTTATTGCAGCTCCAGCTGCTGACACATGGTCTACAAAAGGCTTTCAAACACTCTGAATTCCTCACATGTTGTTATATTAACATTTTTCAAGTTACAAACCTCGTTATATATGAAATACTGTAAATAGGAAAGTGATTCTTTAAGTTATTTTATTAGACAGAAATAAACTAATTCATAAATATATGAGAACTTTTCATTCAGCCTTTTTTCTGTTTTCTGCTATGAAATAATCAACATGTTGCTTGAAGTTTTCCGACATAAATCAAGAAGTTTCTCCCTGTTGCTAGGAGCTGCAGCCTCCCTGTGATTGGTCCGCAGCCTCTGTGCTCGGACCAATCAGAGGCCAGAGCGCGCGTCACCGGAATCCATAATCCGTCTGTTTTGATCCTCATTTTCTCCGTCGGTTTCTGATTTTTGATTTCTGGTTTCCGGCTCCGCGGCTGGCTGGATGTTTGGACCGGACCTGCTGGCCGAATCCCGAGCAAAGGCTTATAACCGGCAGACTGATACTGCGGGATGTCCAGCTGTCACAGACACACAGCGAGAACTTCCTGTTTACCGTCACACATGTCTGCTTTACAAAATAAAAGCTGTCCGATCAAATAATCACACCAAATATAACAAAATGTAAATTACATCCAAATTCAAAACTACTTTATAATTTACAAAAATGTCATTAAAAATGTTTCAGTTTCTGTTTTCAAAACTACAGATGCAGGCCTGTGACTGTTTAAATCAACCGACCAATCAAAATGATTTTATTGAGAACTTTTCATATATTGGAGTGGCCTAGTCAAAGCCTGACTCTGTGCTAAGAGTGGCACAAACAGTTATTATGCTTGAGGATTGATTACTTTTCACAATGTGAAAAAAGTTTGGCTTTATCTAAAGTCATCATTTGAAAACTGTCTTTTGTGTTTATGTATTTTTATTTTTTTTATTAAAAGCATTTTAGTATTTCAAAAAAGAAAGCATAAAAGAAGGAGGGAGCAGATACTTCTTCACAGTAATGTGTGCAGCGAAAATAGAAGATACAATAGAGTAATTGTAAAGAAAAGGAGGCGGAACAAACTCCATCTAGAAAGTACTTAATTTGATGGATTTTATAATTGTTTTGCTTGTTTTTGTTTATGTCTCCTTTTGGTTGTATTTGTTGAATCGTTGCTAAATTATTGTTTGTTTAGTTGTTTTTATCTGTTAATTTGTATTCATTTATTTTCAATTTGTTTATTTTCATCTATTTGTTTTATTATTTTTCATTTAGTTTTGTTTAATTTATATGGTTTTGTTTGTTTTTATTTAATTTGTGATTTTATTAGTCTGGTTTAGTTTTTATTTATTTAAGTTGTTTGTGTTCAGATTTAAACTGTTTCCAGATCAGCGTGTGAAGAATTTGGTGCTTTTACTTTGAAGGTCTCGCAGGCCAGGGCCGGAAGTGCTCGGCAAAGAGCTGCGCGGGCTTCACGTGCCGCTGGCGCTGATGGCGGCGGGGCTCGCGGAGGGTCGCACTGAAGCGGGAGCGCGAGGAGGCGGGGGACAGACGGCGGAACCGAGCGCCGACGCTCCGCCAAGCGAGTTGTGAGCACACCGAGCCGCGCTGCAGGGAGGCCCGCTGACTGGATGGAGGGGTACGGTTGTTTTTGTGTGAATGTCCCGGAGGGGTGGTGGCTGTCGGCCGCTGGAGGGGGGCCGTCTGTGGCTGGTAACCCTGGACACCAGCGCCGTTATTTTTAAAACGCTGCGTCTGCGTGTAACCGGAGCCCGGTTATGTGGCCTTTATGTGGCCTACGTGCGTGTGTTGCGTTCACTGACCGTGGGCCGTCATGTTTACGGGGCTGCAAAGCGGGTGCGTGCGTGTGCGCGCAGTGTGTGCGGCACTGCAGCATGCAGACAGAAGTTGGCCCGGTGAGGGCCGCCGCGGCCCCGTCAGTGCGGGGACCACCGGCGGCTGGGGGACATCTTGGTCCGGGCGGCTGCTAATCAGAGGAAACATCCCGATGAGGGCCGAGACTCTAGAGCTGTTCCTCTGGGGAGCCAGACATTCCTCAACATGTGTGGCGTTTAGGAGGGAATCCTGGGAACATTTTGTATCTGAGATTACAGTGTGGTGAATATTTACTCACCCTGTGTTGTTCAGATATCACTGAGATTTCCTGCTGCATTAATGTTATCAACGTTTCATGATATAATTGATCCTCTGAAACACAAACTGCAGGAACCAGGGCTGAATGTTCCCTCACAGGATTTTGTTTTAGTTGTTTCCCAGTGTAAACTCCTGGTTTTAGTTTCTAAATAGAACATTTAATCTGTAAACATTTACTAAAATGTTAAATGAATTACAGTGGACATCCTGTTTTCACAAGGATTTGGAACAACAACCAGCTAAAGTCTACAAATACTTTAGACTGCCCCTAAAAACACATAACTGTTTATTGTCACAGTTTAAACACTAAATATACCCTAAATATGCATTAATGCGCACAGTGGTAACTGTTGAAACGAGAACTTACACTCAACTGGGAATAATGTAATGTAACAATTAATATTTATGTATTTATTTTATCTAGTTATATGTATTATATTTTCACCTTTTTCCATCCTTTTTTTCCCTTTAAGTTGATCACATTTCCATTTGTATCATAACTGTACCTTAAGTTTTTGTTACCTTTTCTCCAACCTGTCTGTTGTATCATAACAGACAGGTTGGATATAATGTGAAATATAACCTGATCAACAGGAGCTGACTATATCGTCACAATATATGTACATATTGTTTACGTCCAGATTTATGACGCCTGGCTTCTCCTGCTGCTGAATTGTCCTGCATGTCTGACCTCAATTATGTGGAAAAGTTGGATAAAATGCAGCGAGACCGTTCTGGCTGCAGATGCTTCCCACTGGACACATTTCCCCATTTAGTTCCAAAAACAGGAAGTGGCAAAAATTAACTTTTTTGAGGATGTGAAGAGATCAGACTGCTGTGAAAAAATCTGATTTGTTTCTCCTCAAAAATGTTTAAAAATTCTGAATGTTTGAAGAAAACTGAACAAGTTTTTTTGTTTGGTACTTTATGCGTCGATAAACTTTTTAAAATAATTATTTTTAACTTTCAGAAAATGTAGAGAATAAGTGGAGACATTCAGATTTATTTTCTGCAGCTTTCCCAGGTCGGGGGCAGAGAGTTTACTGATGTACCTATAAACATGATTTCCAACCTGGTCTCCAGAAGTATAGCTAAACACGTATGTGTGTGTGTGTGTGTGTGGTGGACAAAGTGGCTTCATTGTGTCTCTCGAGGTTAAGTCGGTGCAGAGATGAATATCAAACAGGCCGTAGTAGTGGCTGTGTGTCACGCTCTGTTGTTGTTTATCAATAAAGCGTTGTCTTCCCTCTCTCTCCGCAGTCCGGGACGTCCTATTGGCCGTCGTCTAGTCTCGCCCCACCAGCCGCTTCTCTCCTCCTGCTGCTGCTGCTGCGGCAGAAGCATCTTGGTGGGATTTGTCTGAAAAATGACCCCGACACTGCCAGGCTAGCTGCAGCTTCACTGTGATCTCTGCAGCTCCAACCCGCCAAGTGTTTAGAAACAGCCAGAGAATAAACACGGACTGAGATTCGGTTAGAAACCAAACCGATTCAAACATGTAGGTGGGCTGCAACCAGCACCAGGTAGCTAACGGTGAGTTAGCGGCTTGAGGTAGACGGGTAGCGGTGGCTCTGGCATAACAGAAGGAGATCAGCGGGGGTGCGATGGAGTACCACTCCGGTGGCAGCCTGCCCCTGCTGGGGAGACCGCGGTACTGCCCCGGAGCCAACGCTAACGGAGGATATCTGTGTGAGACGGGACACTGCTGCGGAGAGACCGGCTGCTGCACCTACTACTACGAACTCTGGTGTAAGTTTACCTGACATAAGAGCTACACTTTTGATGTGAAAGTTTAGCTTTATGTCAAAACTAGCTAAAATGCTGACATTAGCATGGGGGTTAGCAATAGCATGTAATGTTCTCCATTAAGTATACAAAACGCAGTGTATGAGCATACTGCTAATGTTAGCTTTTATACGTTTTTCTGCTGTAAATGAAACTAACTGGTTAAAGCTTAGCTTATATCATCAAAATTCTCTAAAATGCTAACATTAGCACAGAGGCTAGCTGTAGCATATCTACCAACAGTAAAGTTCTCCACTTTGTTTTCAGGAAGCAGTGTATGTGCTAAAACCGTGTAAATGTTAATGTTAGCTTATATAGATTGTTATGCTGAAAAAGCAGCTAACAGCTCAGTTCAGCTTTTATACCTAAATTAGCTAAAATGCTAACATTGTTATGGGGGGTACCAATAGCATACAACGTACTCAGATTAGCATACAAAAGCAGTGTATAAGCTAATAAAAGTTAAAATGCTAATATTAGCCTATATGTGTTTTTTTTGCAGGAAACGTAATTGCTTAAAGTTTCGTTTTTAATTAAATGCTGGACGACTTATTCTTCAACAAGGCAGCAAAGCTTTGAAATAAACATTTACTCTTCATTGACATGCCTTATGTTTCAGTGCTTTGTTTACCTCTTACAGATTTCTGCTAGTTTGCTTTTTGTCACTGCAAGTATTAAACAAAAATAGTCTGAGTAAATAAAAATAGATGAATTAATTTATTAGGAAATAAAACTTCCAGTCAAACCAACCAGGCCAAATTCAAAGACAGAATTTTACCTGTTAAAATTGTAATTACAGATTTAACTTCAGGAAAAGAAACGACTTCAAATCAGTCTGATAGGATGTAAACATGTAAATAGGACTAACATGATTAATCTGATTAGGGGTGATTAATCAATTGATTAGTAATCATTAACTGGAGCAGACAGGCTGTAATAAAGGTAATTTGCTGAAAGAACAACACAGTTTGTTAGTTTTATTGTGTCAAGATTAGTTTTTTTGTGTGTGTCTGCTTTTCTGTTGTTTAATATATTATTTTATTTAATAACATCTAAATATTTACAGTGTTTTTCTTCAGACCAACTCAATAAAAATACAACATTATAAACATTAACTTTATTTCAGAACCAAAATGAATCACTTTTTTCTTCTGGATCCTCGTTTATGAACCTAAGTTTATTCAGCTCGATGTGCCTGAACCAGAACTCTGAGCTGTGGTTCTGTTCTGACCGTCCTCAGGGTTCTGGCTGCTTTGGACCGTCCTCATCCTGTTCAGCTGCTGCTGCGCGTACCGGCACCGGCGGGCCAAGCTGCGGGTCCAGCAGCAGCAGAGGCAGAGAGAGATCAGCCTGCTGGCCTACCATGGAGCCAACTCCTTCCCCTCTTCCATGCTGGACCTCAGTGAGTCCAGCTGCTGGTTCTGACCCACTAATACGCACAACAGCTCCGCTCTGGACTCCAAAAGAACCCTTATTAATCTTTACAACATGGTGCAAAAGTATTCATACCCCATTAATCACATCAAAACAACAAAGTTTAATAAATGGTTAATCTGATTAATCAATAAATTAAATATAGTATGAAATTGATTAATCGTTAACTAGAGACTAAAAAAGGCCAAGAACAACAACCGTCAGAGCAAAAATTAAACCAAAACTGTGTAAAAATAAAAACATTTGTCTTTAAGATAATAAAAAACTTTCTATCTGTATATTTGTTCGACCCAGAACTTCTCTATTGGTAGTTTTAGCTTCACCTGGTTCAAATGCTGTTAAATAAAATCTTTTTAAGCTTCTTTTGCATCCAGTTGTTAATCAATTAATCATTAATTAGTCACCAGGTCATCAATATGCTGTATTGATGCTTTTCACATGGTTTATAGTTTAGCTGCAGATGCATCTTTTGCACTAAAGAAATGTCGTTATTGCATTTTAGGAAGTAAAGTGTTTGTTTTTTGATTGAAAAATGAATTAAATTGTTTTTATTTTTAATATTGCATAAAATAAGTTTCTGTAGTTGAATGAAAAATCTGCAGAAACAACCATTTTCTATTTGATTAATCAATTAATTACTAAATTAATCGCTTGAATAGAGACTCAAGCTCAGTCAAAACTTTGTTTTGCCACAGATTCTAAATTTAAGTAAAGCCAAAACTTTGACTAGGCCGTACTAGCCTTGGTACAGTTTGCTAATTAGCTGGTGGTACCTTGGATTTTATTTGGGGGATTAAAGGGAGCATAATTCAAATCCATCAAGTTTGATTTGTGATAAATATTAAAACTCAGAAGGCATTTATCTTCCCAGTTATGCACCAGTTTGTGTTGGTTTAACTCCTTGGTTTATCTGATTCACGCTGCACCTGAGAGCCGACCAACAACTAACATGAATTCAGGAGAAGTTTTACTGGAAATAGTTTCCAGGATTTCCAGCGTAGAAAAGATGTGACGTTTTTTCATCCGTCGACACAAAGAAGCCGGCTCTTGTTTTGTCCTTCTGTTTGCTGCTGACGCTCAGATGATGCTTCTCTAATCTGCTTCAGTGACGAATCACTGGAAATTTCCAGCTCAGAGGCTTTGATTTTTCAGAAATGAAACTCTTCCTGCCGCAGCTTTATCGATCAGTCAGCCAAACTTTGTTCATAAAGCCGTTGCTGTACAGTCGGGTGTAACGCAGCACCGACTACCGAAAACTGCACTGATGTTAGATTAAAACAAAACACTGGATTTGTTCAGCTATAGCTTAGATTACCAACCAGTTCAATCACTGTTTCTACATTTTAAATAATTCACTAGTTGGTGTAGTAGAGTAATAAAACACCAGAAGACCAAACAGACGTAACAAAAATGAGCAAAATTTTAAGACAATAAATTACAAACTTTTCAACAAGATACAGGAGTTTGTTTTTAGTAAATAATTTCTTAATATTGATGGAAAAGTTCTGGTTTCATTGGCCGTTTATTTCACTAAAAACATTTATTTCACTAAAAAGTTAAATAATCTGTTGAAGCTCCAGAACTGTTGGCTTCCGGACTGAAAACGTTACCGCTGTTATTTAACTTTCCTTTCCCTGAGTGTTTAACTGATGATAACCAAACTGCCGGCTTCCTTATCGGTGGTTCTGATCCGGTTTCTCTGCAGGTTTCCTGGCGTCGCTAAAGCTGCCGTCCTATGAGGAGGTTGCAGCCCAGCCCTCCACTCCTCCTCCGCCGTACAGCTCTGTTTTTACAACCCCTCGATACCCGCAGCCGCCGCGCGCCGCCGACCCCCACCTGCTCACGCAGCACGGCCCGCTGCTGCACCGCCCGCTGAGCGATGGCCCATCCTCCTTCAGCTCCGACAACAGGTAGGATGCAACAAAGCTGCAGGATATAACTTTATGAAACAAGGTTTATACATATTTGTGAAAACGTCACGTTAGGGTTACTCCTCTCTGAGCTACTATTGCTATCTGAAGAAACGCACTAATCCCAACCAAAAACAACTCAAAGCCAGGAGGAGGAGCTTAGCGCCGTCAATCCGTCTCGTGTTCGTCCTGCTAAATGTGAAAGTGGTGTAATTCACCATTATAGAAAAACCTTTTGTACGCCATCATTGTTGCCAAACTAGCATTAGCATTTGTCTATTGGGAAGAATCTGTAGCGATACAGAGACCAAGGGGAAGGGTGTGAGCAGCGCATAGCAAGAGCATGATTGATATTGTTAAGATTGATACCAATCACAACAAGCGATAAATGAATTAATCGCATGGTAAATTAAAACAAAATGTCATAATTAATCTCATTGGTTGTTTCTGTTTTGTTTATTTATTTTGGATATTTTAATTTCTTCCAGTTTTAAATGTTCATTAGAGTCTAAAGTTAATTGATTTTTAGGAAGTGATTTTGTTTCATTTTGTCACTTAAAAATGGGCTGAAAACCATATTATTGTTTACAGCAATAACTTCTGGGACAATTTATCATCCAGAAAAAACAGTCATCATGGCAGACAGACTAAGCCCCTCCCCCTGCCTCTGATTGGCCGTTTCTGACTGAGTGGTGTAGTTTGTAGTTAGCACTGGGAGCACTGGGAGCAGAATCTGTCCTACATGGTAGCAACATAGTGACATTTTTAACGTGTAAAAAAATATTTAAACATAAACTGCTGAGCTGATTGTCAGACATTTGACCTTTGACCTTTCTGCAGCTCCAGCTGTTCCTGCGACTCCTGCTGCCCCTCTTCTCCATGTAGCTCTTCGCTCTCAGCGCCCATCACCTACGAGACCGACACAAGCCACGCCTCCACGCCAAGCGAGGCCACGCCCCTCACCCTCGATGTCACCATGGAGACCATAGCGGCTGCAGCCAGTTGCCTGGTGGCCAGCGAGGGCCGGTTCGCCACTGAGAGGCCAGCCGCCGCGGTGGCCATCGACATCGAGGGCGGCGAAGACGTCTGCGCTCAGGAAGCCTCCGCCACGGACTCCTCCCTCCCTCGCCAGACTGTTACCCTGGCGGTTGTTACCATGGCAGCGCCGTCTCAGCCCTCGCCTGGCTCTGAGGTCACCCTCAGCGCTGCAGCTTTGTCTCCTGGAAAGCTCGACATGCCTCCTCCATGTTCTCCGGTCTTTAGCACCGGTAGCTCCAGTCCACTCCCCAGTCCGAGGTTCGATGCCATCCAGCTCCCCTCCAGTGAGGTCACGAGAACTGGAAGTCTGTCAGGGCCTCCCACACCAACAGCTAACCCGTCTGACTGCTGTGGGCCAGTCGAAGCTCTGGAGACTCCTGGTTCTCAGACGACAGCTTTTGATCCACCCAGCGTCCCTTCGACTCCATCAGCATCGACTCCGGACGTTCACAGAACTATGGCCTTGACAGCAGACTCTGCCAGCCTTCTTACTCCTGATCAGGATGTTGGCGTTGTGCCAGCCGATGCACCTGTAACCCCGACCCAAACCATAGCGTCTCCAAACCCGACCAAGGACCAAGAACCACTGCTGTCTGATTGTACTCCAGCCATCATTGGCGCCCCTCTGACTCCAAAACCAACACATTTGAATCTCGCCCCCGGTTCGAATACGCAGACCGTTTCATCGCCATTGACTCAGAACCTAGAACCATCTCTCGGGTCGGGTTTGGCCCAGATTCCCTCTAGTCCTGGGTCAGGCTCTTCCCAGCACTCTAATCCAGTTTTGACTGTGAACGGTTCTGGACCGAGTCCAGAACCGCGTGGTTCATGTGAGTCCAACCTTCTCGCACCATTGCCTTCAGATGTTCAGGCTCGTTTTAGCTCTGGATCGGGATCGCCAACCCTCGTTCCGGTGCCTGCAGACGGCTCTTCTTCTTGTCCAGCAATCACGATTGAGTCTGAAACTTGTTTCATGTCTTCTCCGTCGCCCCTGGCGGTTCTTTCTCCGTCCTCACCCCGATCTCCTCTTGTGGCACCAGCATTACTCTTGGACCCCCTCACCGCTCTTCACCCGTCCGACAAAGCCGGTTCCTCCTCCGGCCACGCGTCCTCTCTCTCCCCGTCACCCCGCGCTACTCAGTCTCCACCGAAACAGACCGTCTTCTCGCCGTGCGTAGACGTCTTCGAACCCGGCCCGGCGTGCTGGGAGGACGGAGACGAGGAGCAGGCCGCTGGGGACAGAGAGGAGGACGAAGACGATGACATGGGAGCGGACGAGAGCCAGTATCGGCACCGCCGTCTAACCGGCGACTCCGGGATTGAGGTGTGCAGATGTCGAGTAGAGGAGGAGGACGAGGATGAAAAAGAGGAAGAGGAGAAAGACGGAGACACGGACGTGCATGACAGCGTGGATTGTCCCGCAAGAAGTCAGTTGAGCACAGGGGACGAACTTACGCCCTGCAACCCCTCCACCTCCGTCACCACGACGACCCCTGAAGAGAAAGTCATTATCGTCATGGAGAAAGTGTAACCGCTGAGAGTCGACGGTTCGATTCCTCCCTCTGACCTGGAGTACACCAGGCAGCCATCAAACCTAGAAGACGCTGTGGTTGTGACGATGAATGCACCGGTGTTAGGAGAAAGATTTGGTTTGGAAACCATTTTCTGGGCTTTGGTGCCACGTTACCAGATTTAGAGGCGTCTGTTTCATTTCAGGAGGATGAAGCTAAAACTTAGCTCTTCTTCCTGTACACTCTTTAACACGTATTAAATCACACTGTAACCCAATCTTTGTTGACTCGCATCGACAAATTTTAATAAATCCTCTTAACAGTCAAATATGGTTAGCATCGATCCAAACTACATACATTTGCACACAAGGGAGGAAATAATCTCCATGTGACGCAAATACGGCACAAAAGCTGCACACGTGTTTGTCTGAGACTGAAATCCTGCCCCTCCAGGCAACGACGCTTTCTGTCTTTTGCCCATAAATGAGCATCTTTAAACAGTGGAGCATTCAGAAGGCGGCGATACCTTCCACCGCCGTCTTGGATGATGACGGGGGTTTGGAAATGTGCCGGGAACAAGTTGGCTTGCTCTGAAAAGGGAAGAGAGGCCGGTGTAGGTGGATGATTCACGGCGCCTGATTGACGGAGGGGAGACTGATTCATTGGGTTTGATGGCTGGGCCTGTCAGCAGAGTAGAGTTAGGTTTGCAGTTTGCGAGTGGAAAACTTTGAGGTGGACGTCTCGGCTCGGCTTGTGTTGCGTCGACATCTCAGCAGAGAAAAGCTCCTACATGAATGTAAACAAACAATGGCTGCTTTTAGAGCGAAACAAAGGCCCACAGAGAGCAGAGGCGGCGCGTGTCATCGTCCCGTCTTCCTCGGAGTGTGAGGTCAGATCAAACAATGCGCCGCAGACGCTTCGGTCTCTGTCACTTTCTGGATCTCGTCATTCGTAATCGCCCCTCCTACGTCCTTAACTTTAGCAGATTTGAACATTAATACAAAACAAATTGCAGAGCAAACAGACACTTCAAGGCCTCCTAAAAGAATAAGTCACAGCAAACGTGTTTAAAGAGTTTGGTTTATTTTTAGGTCGGTGTTTCGTACATTATTAACTTGATAGACAAGTCAGTGTACATATTTTGTGGCACACAGAGACGGAGTATATTTTATCAATGAAGCAGTTAGTAGTTGTTTTGTACATGCTGCAGTGTTTCTGCTCACCGTAGGACCTGAATTTGGAAGCGAGATGAAGAGCAATATTTTTATTCTAAAAGAGTAAATAAACCCAGAGCAAAGTGAAAAACCAGCATCAGAACCGTTGGGATGGAAACGTTTACTGATCATTGATATCTTCAGCTGATGAAAACATTTTAGATGCAGTTTTGAGCAACTCTGAAAAGAAAACCGCTTCATCGTGTAGAAGGCGGTTGGTATCCGTCTCCTTCAGTCAAACGATGAGACGCATGTGAAGCAGGTTACGTCTTGTGTTGATATAATCCAGTCTAATAGGAAGTGAAACCTCCATCTATCATCCATACCAGGTCATGAGAGCCTGGTGTCTGTCTCTACCGGTCAGTGTGGGGGTCAGGGGTTCACCTTAAGGTGCCAGTCTGGGTCACAGGGTCAACATCTCCCTGACCTCACTGGTTCTGCGTCTATCATCTGAAATGATAGTCGATGGTTGTCGCCATTCACCAGCCTGTAGGAAACAGGGCATTCCTGTTTCTGAAATGTTGGAGCGAGTTTAAAAAGTCCAAATCTTTAGTTGTTGTGAGAGAAAGATCAGTGATGAAACATTAGTCGTTTCCCCCGGCAGTAAAGCTAAAACGGCCTCTGAGGAAAAGTGAAGGTTCTCCTCACCTCATGAAATCATCCACCCAACCCTGGTGAATGGAGCGAGGCTCGGCCCGGTTGATTGATCTACCCTGTGTTCATCCTGCATTGATCCATGTAGAACTCAACAGAGCCACCGATCGTGATGCAAATGAGCGATAAGCTAGTAGGACTCCATTAAAGGCACAAAGTCCTGCCACAGAAACGGTTCGCGGTCCGACGCAGACAGATCCAGACATCGACCTGGAGAGACCGAGGTCGAAGGTCGGCGCGGTGGAGCGAGAACGGCGAGTTCTTAGAGGCTTCTAGAGCGACGCCCAGCTGTTGATGTTGTAGTTGATGTTGTGGTTGACGGTGTTTTTTGTTTACCTGAACTTATAATGTTCTATATTTCATTGGTTTCCGAGTGCCATTTATACTTGACTACTGTTACTACTTAGCATTATTTAGAGCTGTTCCTGCTCTGTGTGGCTGTGGGCTTTATAGCTGAGTGACTTGGGAGTCGTTTGAACTTTGTCTGTAATTTAGGTTCTCAGAGGCTGAGCAGACCTGAGATCAGCTTGAGATGATCGGGGTTCGATTAGAAACGCCGTACAGCGCCGATGTTTAACGGAAAAGGAAACAACCAGAACCATTGGCATCACTCTTGTAATTGCAGGAAGTCGGTCATTGTCTGTTCTGTCTTGGTTTTGACCATTTTAAGGGAAATGATGATTAAAGCTGATTCCAGGACTTCCTGCTTTGGGAAACCTTGTCTTTATGTCTGTTAGTCTAAATTACTTATTTCTACTGAATTATGTCACTGAAATATGTTACTATTTCCACGTTGACTGGATTTTCACTGAAAATGTAGATTGTTTTCTTGAATTCAAGGCTAAATATAGTAATACCTGACTGGTGCTGTGCAATGCCTGTTTTCTGTTCCTCTGCCACAGCAGAAATCTAAGTTTAGTTCAGGAAATGGAAAACATCAGCGCCCAAACTGGATGAGAAACTGAAGAAATAAACATTTAATACAGTTTAGGATTAAATATTGATTTTGGTTGGTTTAGAGACTGGTTTGGTTTGACTAGACCAGTTTCTTGACCTTAAAATCCAAAGCTAGTCAAACTTTATTTTGGATCTGATCTCTGTTAGTTGACCAGGATTATAACTCTGTTCAGTTCCTTCTCCTGTTTACAGGATTTTAACTAATTTGTCTTTTTCCACCTTCATATCTTCACTGGCGTTTCTGTCAGCTGAGTCTGTGGGACGAGATTTAAAAAAGATTAAAATCCTGTAATATTCAAATGACAAGAGCACTAACTAGTATTATAAGAAGTAATAGTTGGCGTGTGCGTGTGTGTGTGTGTGCGTGCGTGCGTGTGTGTGACATAAATAAACCAGCCTGTTCTAAAAGTGTGGAAATGTAATAAAACTGTTGAATCTAAAACTTTTCTGTCTGTAAGTTTAATGCTGAAACATTTTGATGAAAAACTAAAGTATTTATCCCAGAGCTCATTTTTAATTTAGTGCTAAATTTGAAAACGATTCACACATTTAGCTTCCCCTAAATAAGTAAGATAAATCCTAAAATGTTAATTTACTCGACTGTTTCGTAAACTTTTGGGTGAAAAAAATTCAAAATGTTTTCAGAGAGTTATACTCATGCTCTTATTTTGAAGGGGATGACTGTTTATGGTAAAATCACAATTTAATAAATGTTTGATAAATTAGAATATGATTGAAAAGTTTATTTCAGTAACTCCATCACTACGTAAAATACAAACTTACTGATGTTTTCAAGCCTTTATTTGTTGATTATGATGATTTTCTGCTGTATTATAGCTAATAAAATCATGATATTATAGATTATAATATCACATCAGACCAATCAAAAATATTTTAAATACACAAATGTGGACTTCATAAAAAATGTGTGTAATACCTTGGCATGTTCAAAAACAGGGCTTTTAATTTGAATATTACTGAATTTAACATCAAATTAATGATTATTTGGGGGGATTTTAATATTGGAAAATAAAAAACTATTCATTATGTTAAAATCAACACGACCAAATTAAAAAATTTAAACAGGAATGTTTTCCGGGGATGAAAGATGTGATGCTAAACAACAACAAGGTAGCCAAATATTAGTAATTTAGTCTTGCTAAGAAATATTTTGTAAAATATATATATATATATATATATATATATTCTAAACAACCATGTGTTACAAATTTATCTTTTAACATGTTTTTTTTATCAAAAAGAAATCGGATCAGTCTGACAACAGTGAGAAAAATAATATGTTGCTTTTTCATATAATCAGTAAAGGGTAAATAGAAAGTTGTTGTAAGCTCCGCCCCCTTTTATTTAGCCCCGCCCTCCCAGCCTGGGCGTGGCCTGACTGCCGCCTTATAAGGCAGCGGCTGTAAGACCACACCCAGACGCCCCTGCAAATTGGGCGGGGAAACCCCGTCTGGCAGCCTGAAGCTCATTCGCTGGAGCAGAGAGGACAGGAAGAGGAAAAGCTCCAGCCTGGCCAGCGATTCGCCGACGCAGACCCGAGGTCCCGCCCCAAACGGCAGGAAGCAGGTGGGTGTGGTGCGCTGACCTTTGTCGTCAAGGAAACGACCTACGTTAGAAGGAGAGGAAAAGGTGTGAATGATGTTTCTGTTGGGTTTGTTTTGATAGATCTGTTGGGTTTTCCTGGGTCACCTGGGTTGAACAGGTCCGGTTTGTCCCAGAACCGGGGGTGGTGGTGAATCGACCACATGTTGACCAAAACCCGAGTCCCGCGGCGCACTGCGTGACCGCCAATGCTGAGAGAGGAAACGGGTTTTTAGGAAACTCTGAGCTTTTCAAACTTGCGCCGTGTGAACGGACCTACCTGCTGTCGGTCATGGCGGTGTGCGGGATCAGAACCGGGCTCACCGGTCGGATCCTCATGCCCTCGTTGATGACGCAGTCCAGGTAGGGCAGCCGGCCGCGGTCCGACACAGTCACCGCACGCTCACCGCCCACGTTCTCATCCAGCTCCCTCTGCACGCGCTCCTGGACCTGCCATGAAAACCCAAAAGGACCTGAAGGACGTCCGGGTCATCACCGGTTCCTAACCGACACTGGGAACGGCCAGAAATGGTACTCAACCACCTGAAATCCACCAACTGAGCTGCTTGCATATCCTTGACAGGTTAGGGTGGATTTATGGGCTACAGAACATTCATTACATTTTTTCCTTAGCACAACTCAACCTTTACAGCAAACATGCTGGATACATGTAAATGCTAATAGCATCTGAAAATTCTGTATGCAGCCATTTTTGCATGTGAAAATGTGAACATTTCTGCATCACCCTACATCTTTGAAAAGCAGAAGGGGAGCCTCCTGCACAACCAACAAGAATGCAGAAAGTGGTTCCTGGATGGTAAATCGACAAAGAAACACTTGTCTTTTCCAGCAGCCATTATGTAGCGCACTGAGCAGGAAAACCAGCTGACCAGAGGTGTTGGAGCTCAGCTTGGGTTGCTAGGTAACAGGGTAGTGCCTGACTGTGACTTAACAATCTGAAGGTTTTTGAAATGGCACCAAAATCATTTAAGTTATTGCCAAAAAATAACTTGGTGTGTTTTTTAAGCAATCTGGTTGGCAGTAGAAGAGAAAAAGGAAAAACAAAAATGTCCAAAATGTGAACTTTGGATCATAGCTCCTCTTTAACCACATATTGTTAGGCTACAGAATTCAACTGTATCACATTTTCCTGAGTTTTTCTGAAATCCTGCAGGTTTGTTTGGTAACTTCTGTCATTTCCTGGAGTATGTTGACGTGTTGCTTGTGATTGGTTCTTTTTTCATCCATGGAAGAAGCTGATTGGGTGAAAATGATTTTCTGTCATTCACCAGGGATGTGGTTTTTTTACTTTACTTTAAGTTGTTTGTTAATGTAATTTGAGTATGAAAGCCGTGAAATTTCTCTTTCCTTTTTGGTGTTCCAATACATGGAGCAACTGAGTTTGAGATTTTAACAATCAATACTGTAGATTATTGTTTGCTTACGTCTGTGCTCTGATTGGTGGAACAAAGACAACGCCACAGAAATGCCGTTTGTTGCCCTCTGACCTCTGGGTGGTGCAGCAGGTAGGCCAGGATCCACAGCAGAGTCGTGGACGTCGTCTCCACCCCGGCTCCAAACGCCTCCGCTGCCGTCATCAGGACGTGGTCGTCTGTTATGCCCTCTTCTGTTGACCCCTGTGACCTCTGACCCCGCCCACTGCCCCTCTGACCCTTCAGCAAGGCCTCCAGGAGGTCACGGGGGTCACCGTCACCCAGCGCCGCCTGCAACCCACCGGCAGGAAAAGTGAAGAGTTCAGAGCTGTAATGAGCGCTGCAGCCTGCAGGGGGAGCTGTTGGACTCTGGTGGTTTTCACCTTGTGCTCCTCCAGTTTCCGGGTCAGCAGTTGGTCCCTGACGGTGATGCACTCCTTCAGTTTACTGAGAGACCTGTTAGGAAACACCTGGGGGACAGGAAGAGGTTTTAGACACTTAATGGAGGAAATTTACTAATAAATGTTTAATTCAGCTAAAGTTTCACTTAAATCCAATGCATCAACCAGCTGGGGTTTGATTTAATGAATTTTACTCTCTTTATTTTTAGAAAATTTCTGAGATTCACTTCAAAATTTCTGCCATTTTTACTCCTTCTTTCTTGCTTTTTGTTTCTATAATTGCCGTAACATGCCGTCATATTATTTCCTTTCTGTTCATGGATCGTTTTGGTTTTCCTCTGGCTCCCCAGTCGTACCTTCATCCAGGGGTAGATGTCCACCAGCCCGCCCCTGGCGATCGTTTCCACGATGCCGTTGTTGTAGCCGATCACCTCCTGCAGCTCGCGGTCTCCGGGGCCGTAGGAGCTGCTGAACACCAGGGTGCAGACCACGTTGGTGACGGCCCTGGTGATGGCGGCAGACGGGTCGAAGCCCCGCGACCCGTGGGACAGCAGCTCCACGCAGAGACCGTCCACAGCAGACAGAACTGCACAGATGTTACAGCCGCTGCTGGGGTTTAAATGTTTATGAATAAAATTACAAATATTCTGAAAAGTTACTAACTTTAAAGATTATTTTCTTTGTGTCTAATTGTTTATAGTGTTCTGGATGAAAATCCTCCCAGGCTTTCTAAAAACGCTGCTTCCTGGAGATTTTACAACGTATAAATACAAGGTGTAAATTTCCACCAAAAAACTCACAAATTTTGAGATTAATCTGAGCTACAAAAGTCTAAAATTTGCAAGAAAAAAACTAAAGATATTTTAAACGGATCTCATAATTCTCTAAAATAAACTTTGAAATGTTCTGAGTTCATATAGTCAAATATTTCAGGCTTTTGGAGCTTCAACAGTGAAAAATTCAACTTTTGGGCCTCAGAAATGTCCTTATTTTTTCTAGAAAATTTATGTAAATAACCTCAAAATTTCTGAATTTGTATTGTTGGCGCCCCCTGCTGGTTCATTGGCATTAAAATCAAAGCTATTTAATAAAGCTCACTCTTTTGTAAAGCAGCTGTTCTTTAGGTTGTTTTAATTCAGGTTTTAAATAGTTTTCCTCCTCACATGTATCTTAACTATGCTTAATTTTTATTAATAAAAGATTTACAGTGTTTTAGATTATTTTCCATTTGACAGATTGTCCAGAGCAGTAATGGTTAAACTCAGTCGCTGTGACTCCTGAAGCTTGTTGTTCTATCATTAGGATCAGAAACATGGTGGATCTGGACGGTACCGATGTCCTGCAGGCGGCCGGTTCCCTCCCCAAACAGGGTGAAGGAGTTGTGGACGAGGTGGCGGTGAAACCGCCACAGAGGAGAGTAATCTGCGAAGGCGATGTCTTTTCCTCCCCGGGTCAGCAGGCTGGTGGTGACCTGTGCAAAATGGGTAAAAATGCAACCCAGTCCAACATAAAACATCAGCTTTTTTAGCTCTTTCAGCCATGTTGGAGAGCAAAACAGTTTCATTTAGTTTAATCTGGTTTACATTTTTCAATCCGTTCACTATTATGTGTTAACTTACTTCTAACCAGGTAACCAGTTTCGCTAATCTGCCATTTTTATTTCTCACAGCGATTTTGCAGGCCAAGTTCAAGAGTGCTAAAACTGGATGAGTCCAAGTATTTGGTTATTGAATAGATTTTAATTCATTACAACAGAACCTCTTCAAAGTTCCTGGTAAAATTAGTGTTTCATGGAAATGTACACTTAGCATTGTACACTTAGCAACCTCTGCTAGCATCAGAGGTTTGTTTATTCTGTCTATGGGAAACCTGGGCACAAAGCATTCAGCTGCAAGTTATTATTAAGAGACAACAGATCTTATTTTAAAAACATCAGTTTGTGTGTTTATATCCTGACCCCGCCGTTGTTTTGCTAACAGTAGCATCTTCTGCTCATGTTAGCGCTGAATGCTAGCTGTTAGCATCTTGAGTTTACAACGTCCTTTCTTTTTTTAAAATTTCATCATTAATGATGTTTTGCTCTGGAAAACATTCAGCAACATTATTGAAGCTAGCGTTTGCTAACTTGCTAACTATGTTGATTTTAAAGGAGATTTAAAAACATCGAAGCCTCTTTAGCACACTTTTAGTATGCTTAGTAGCAACTGGCTCACAGGTTGTTTAATAAGGTTCAAAAATGGAGATTAAATTTGTTCCTGTTTTTTTTTTTTATTAGTTTCAGCTTTTTGCACGTTTTCAGTTTAGAGTAAAAACTGGATTAACACCATTTTGGTGTTTTCATCAACATGTCGGCGTTTCTGACCATGTCAGGACGTCCAGCGAAGTCTTTGCCCCTCTGCAGCAGAACCTCTCTGGCGTGTTGATGGCTGTTCACCACCAGGGTGTAGTGAGGGCCCAGGTAGAGCGCAAACAGAGGCCCATACCTCAGAGACAAGCACAGGGTCAAAGGTCATCATCCATTAGAACCAGATTACCGTCCAGGATTAGAGTTTTATTCCTGAAAATCTCATAATCCACAAACAAACCTGCATCAATCATTGCTTTAAGAAGCTAACTAGTCTTTACAAATATTAGATTAAACATGATTCAGTTCAGATCCAAGACTTAACTCGTCATTTTCAGCAGAATCTCAAACACAGTTTAACAAACCAGTAGTCCCAAAGGCTGGTTAAGGAAATCTACCAACCCACAGATAACTAGTAGTCTAGTTGTGTAATTATCTAGAATAGAGTCAATAAATCAACCAGTTAACTAATCAATATGTACAATTAATTGGTCCAGTTATGTTAATGATTGATTCATTTTTATACATTTGAACATGTTTAGGAAAATTAACTAGTACCTCAAAATATGATAATTAACTCAACACAAACTAGTCCAAACCCAAGAGTTAATCCTCTGGTTAACCAGCATTCCCAGTCATAACTAGTCCTCTCTAAAGTCCAGTTAACCAGACTGGACTTTAGCCTGGACGGGTTGGAGGACGGACCAACCCGTCCAGACTAAAGTCCAGTTAACCAGTCACTAACCAACCCGTCCTCCAGCGTCTCAGCTCACCTGTAGGTCAGCTGGGTGAAGAGCAGGTGAGGAGGAAGGCCTCCGCCCAGCCAGGGGAGGCTGCCCAGGACCGGGAGGCGAGGCAGGCAGGGGACGGGCCCCCGAACCGTGCCGGATGAGTTCTGACATTTGGCTTCCCGACCGAACCGACGGCAGAACAGAACCACGATGATGAGGAGGAGGAAGAGGAGGAAGGGTGGGGGAGCGGAGGACAGCAGAGCGGAGAGCATGGCTGCAGCGAGGAAGAGGAGAATGAGGAGGCGACGAAGAACCCTGACTTTAACCAGGCAGGAAGGAACCTTGGAGAGGTCAGAGGTCACGCCTGCGTGTTGTTATGACAGATGTTTGACCGTGACTGAGTGTGTGTGTGTGTGTGTGTGTGTGTGTGTGTGGGTGTGTGTGCGTGTGTGGGCGTGGGTGTGTGTGTGTGTGTGTGTGTGTGTGTGTGGGGGTGTGTGCGTGTGTGTGTGTGTGTGTTCCTTCATCAGGTGGCCTTGGTGTTATCAGGCTGAATGCCACGGGTTGCCATGGGAACCTTAAAGGAGAACAGCCGCCGCTCCGTCCAGGTCTGTCGACTCTCACCAGGTTTTCCTTCCTGACTCAGAGACGGTTTAGGTTCCTGTCAGAAGAACCTGGACCCAGTTTGACCCAGTTAAACCTGGACTGGTTCTGGACGGGTTTATTGGTCCATTCTGGACGGTTTTGACCCATTTTAGTCTCTGCTGTGTTAGGTTCAAAGCTGTTTATTTGCTGATTGCCTCAGGAATAAAGCATGTTTGATTTATTCTGTTCTTGTTTTATTAGTAACTTTGCTTTGTGGTTCTGGTCCATTTTGGTTTTATGTGTAAAGGTTTGATTCTTCAGGTTTTAGACTTTACCTGGATTTGGACCTAATTTAGCAAAACTTTGACTGAAGATATAAATTTCTACCTCATTTTAATCCATTTGAAATTATTTTAGTTTTTCTCTTCATGAAGCTTAAAAATTATTTCTGGAGACATTTTATTGATTTATCAGCAGAACTTTACATTAGAACCGTTCTGACCCGGTTTGTTAGTTGGATATCGGTACCGTCCGATGCTCAGATATCGGTTCCGTCCGATGGTCAGATATCGGTGTCAGAAGTGATAAAAGTGGATCGGTGCGTTCATAGTTTCCAGTTTTGTGCTGTTTGTTGTGATATTTCTCAGTTATGATTCCTGTTGAATCATTTCAGACTTTGTGCAGCTGATATTTTGGGTTTTCTGGCCGGGTTCTGCTTGTTTGTGTCGTAGCTAAATATAGTCCAGCCTGAACATTTGCTCTCTCTCCTGCTGTCGTTTCCCTGACGGCGGCCATCTTAACGTCTGAACTGATCCATTGACTTTAAGAAACGTGAATCAGCGCCGCGGCTGACGCCATGAGACTCCGAGCTTCAGCGTCTCGGTGGCGGTGTGTGTGCAGCCGGCGGAGGCACGGCGCCATGGCAACAGCGCCCACACACACATTTCCCCATCATCTGTCCTGATATAGCGCGTTGACACGGCGAGGCGAGCGGAGCGGTTCTGGTCCGTCTCTTCCAGGCGGCAGGAAAACTGTGACAACAGGTGCTGCTTCAACGTCTCTGCTAAAAAAATCTCCCTGGAGGTGAAACACGCGACGCCTCTGATGCTGAAACGCTTTGCTCCATGTTTCAGCGCCTGCAGGCGATCTGTCTGAAACATAAAGGTTCAAATCGGTCAAAAACTGGAGAGTTTGAGCTGCTGAGAGCCACAAAATCCACTAAAAATGCTAAAATTTGTTTATTGTGATGTTTTGTTTATTCTTTAGCTTTACCTCAACAATAAAGTTTTTTAAATGAAATCTTCTTATCATTAAATACCTAAAGCATAAAAGGGTTTCAGATTGTCGACTCATTAAAAGAAAAACAGAGAATTTATTATTTTTTTAGTAATTTGTTGCTTTCTAGTAAATGGTCACATTTTTACCATCTTGATTTGTTTTTTGGGAGCCAAACAAAATCATTTTATGGCCTCAAATGGCCCCTGGACCACACTTTGGACACCTCTGGTCTAAATGAAGATCTGATCCAAAGTTTTACCTTAAAAATCTGCCAGAAGTTTTCATGTTATAAAAACCCTGAACTTTAACGTTTATCCTGATAAAATGGATGATAATAATTTAATGATGATTGAGTCCTAATTAATTGTCTTTCAGTTTCTCTATTTTCTCCACTGTTTGGTCACAGAAAGCATCAATAAATCTCAAATATAATTAAATGTCGTTGATATAAATCAAACTTTTTATGATTGTTGTCCTAAAGAAGATTTTTATAAACAGGAATGTTTTTCACGCAGCATTTGTGTTTGTGGGACTATAAATGCTGTGACACAGTCGTAGACAAACCGTTACCTAAAAAGTTTTGATAATTATTTTTATCACTATCTCATCGCTGACCGCTGCCCGGACATATTCTATTGAGGCTTTATGTGATCAATCAGCACAAAGCGAAGCAGAAATATTGATCAGAAAGAAAATCAGACACAATTTAAACATTTTCTGAAAAATGCGGTGTGCATTTGTGTTTAACTCTCTCTCTGCAGATCCAGCTGGTTGGTCTCCACCAATCAGCTGAATGTTTTTTCTCTTTTTTACAAAACAAGTTCAGTCCGATTTAATGCAAGGCACCAATGAACATTAGTTAAATCTCCCTAGACTTTGACTACACCGTTCCAGCACCTCAGTTTGCTTTTATCCAATCTGTGTTTCTATTGGCATTTCATTTTTAAGTTTTGCGGTAGAAGTTGCTGGAAATGCCAAAATAAAGTGTAAAAAACAAACAAATAAAAAAAAAAAGCTTCACGCTCATTTGACGTGCTTTTTGTTTTTTTCGGATAACTTAAAGTAAAAACAAGATGGAAATACATTCACAGAATAAGTTCTGATGCACAAACGGCTGTTAAATACAGAAAATGGAGACAAGAAATAATTTTCTGCTATCGATCTGGCGCCCCTGTGGCCCAGCGCCCACATGCATCTCATTTAGCGCAAATCAACATTTACAACTGAAACGCTGGACCCCTGATCTACAACATACCTTAATAATGACAATTTTTTATAAATTAAATGATGCACAAGATTGAAAAGTTTCATCTGATCAACTTGAGGGTTTGAATTTAGTTTTATTGAAATAAAAACGTGTTTTTTAGTGGAACATGTAGACATGGCCTTGCAGCTAATTTCCCTGTTAGGTGACACTTCTGCTTGTTTTGGTTTACATGGGGGGATGAGAACCATATGAATCTTAGAGGACGATCCCGACGCGCCGAACAGAACCAGGAGGTTCTGCAGGTTCTGATGATCCGGCTCCTTTTATGTAACGCCGGCCTGGATCCTCCATCCGTCTCCATGGCGACCACATCCCAGCAGCTGCATGTGGCTGTGCAGGAATGTCACATGTGGGCCAGAGATGCGTCTGCAGTGCTGAACCAAAAAGTTGTGACAGGCTCTCAGCGGGCGCCGCACTGGAGGGGGCGCCATAAGCGATGGCAAAAAATTATTTCTAGTTGACATTTTCTGTGATTTATCAGCTGTTTGTGCTTTGAAGTCCATCTTGTGTCTGTATGCTCGGTGTGAGCATCTCCAACTCAAATGTTGCAACAGATTAAACGTATTTGAGTCTCTGTTGTCCCACGAAATGCGCCAAAACCCGCGATCTGCGTCTCCCTCCCGTGTTTCCTGTCCTCTCCCGGTTGTATAACCTCTCTCTGCCGCAGTGAAGAAAACCCCTCTCTCCGCTCCTCGACGTCGCTCTGCCGCCTGTCCTTTTAAGGCATGGGGGATACCCGCCGTCACAGCCGGAAGCAGCCCAAATTTGGTCAGCTACGAAAGGGGCACGGCGGGGGGAATCCCTCGCGCCGGTGTCGACCAATAAAGGCAGGACAGGAGTTACCTTGGAGACGGAGAGTATAAAAGGGAGAGTCGGAGAGCGCTCAGCATCCTCAGCCTCTCAGCCCGGCAGCATCAGCAGCTTAAACGGATTAACGCCTCGCTTCTTAGAGGGAATCCCGGATTAAATCATAAAACCTGAGATAAGGATGCTTCTGGAGCGCGACGACAGCTTCATGTCTGAGTTTGAGGACGCTTGCAGCGCCTGGGTGGACAGCGTGGGATCCAGCCCCAGCGACGGCGCGGACTCTGACGTGGGATCACCGTTCAGCCAAGGTGAGTTTCCAGCATCCCGGCGCAACCTGCAACCTGCAACTTGCAGCTGCATCTTCACGGTGTTTCTGTCATTATGCAATAATAACCCCTCCCCTCCCTTTCTGCAGTTTTCTCTCCGGGAACTGACGCCTCGGACTCAGACTTCTTCTCCGACTTCAGCGACTGCTCCTCGGACACTCTCTCTCCATCTCTTGGCTACACCGGAAGCTTCTTCACCGAGCCGGAGCCCACGGCTGCGGGGCTGAGCAGCACCGCCGACGCGATCCTGAACATGATCACGGAGATCGTGGGTATCTGCACCGAGATGGAACAGCAGCAGCAGCCCGCCCCCGACTTCAGCATCCCTCCTGCAGCCGCGGAGCCGCAGCCGCCTGCAGCCGCCGCTTCAGCCCCCATGATGATCAAATCGGAGTTCGGGACCTCCAGCTGCAGCAGCGGGTGTTCCCAGCCCTCCACGCCCGGGAATGACGCTCTGTTCCCGGCTGCAGCGGACTCTCTGCTCCCGCTCATGGCTCTGGAGCAACAGGTGGACATGGCTGATTTCATCGAGTCTCTGCTGAGATCCGAAGCCGGGCAGGGCGAGCTGAAGCCCGGCTGCGAGGTGAAGCAGGAGCCGCTGGAGCTGGAGGACTGGCTGAAGGGTTTACCGGTGACCGGCGGGGAATCCGGTAACTACGTCATCAGCAGCACCCAGTCCACCCTGGACGCGCACCTGCTGTCCTCCCTCCTGCAGGGCGCGTTCCCGATGGTCAACATCAGCAGCGTGCACGCGGCCGGAGCGCCTAAGCAGCAGCGCGCGGGGCGCAGAGCGCACGCGCGCGGCGGCGTGAAGCCCAAGCCGTTCCCGTGCTCCGTGCAGGGCTGCGAGCGCCGCTTCTCGCGCTCCGACGAGCTCAACAGGCACGTGCGCATCCACACGGGCCAGAAGCCCTTCCAGTGCACCATCTGCGCGCGCAGCTTCAGCCGCAGCGACCACCTGACCACGCACACGCGCACGCACACCGGCGAGAAGCCCTTCTCCTGTGACGTGTGCGGCAAGAGGTTCGCGCGCAGCGACGAGAGGAAGCGGCACGGGCGCGTGCACGTGAAGCAGCAGCTGCGTGCGCAGATGATGGCCGCCTACTCTCTGGCCCTGAACGCGCCCGGCGTGTAAACTCAGGCCCGCGCTCCCTCTGCGCGGAGTTTTGGAAGCTTTTCGGATTTGAACCGACAACCGGAGAGACATGTGACGTCACACCGGTGTGCTGGGAGGCGCATGCGTATATGCGGTGCCCTGAGGGTTCGGGTTCGGGCCTGGCCCGGCAGCCGACCGGGCCTCCGCCGCCTTAAAGGGGCAGTGCGCCCCCTGCAGGACGGATCCTGCTGTAAAATAAAAACAGTTTCTTCTGCATGAAGCCGTAAAGAGACTCTGTGAATGTCGACGTCAGAATGTCGTGCTTCTGTTGTTGATATCTCCATGTGAGCAGCTCTATCTTTGAGGAGTTCCATGTTTGTACCATATCTCTATTTTTCTAGACGGACTGTCTACCTCTCAGTGTCGCCGTTTTACAACAGGGTGTGAATATTTTAGAGATGTTTCTCTGGCACGATGTCACTTTTTCTATCAAACGACTGTACGCATTCCGTGGACTCTGACCGAACCCGTGTGTGCAGGTCCGGCTGCACCGATGCATTGTGGGATATGTTGTCCTGTGTTCTGAAGCACACCGGCTCAGCGGGAGCTGAGCGCTGAGTAGCACACATGGCTGTGCAGTTTACTGTTCCCTCATCCTGCATGGAGGCTGTTGTCGCTGTTAATAAACAAAACAAAACGGATCCACTGAGTCGCTGTTTCCTCTGCACCAAAACACCAACAGAACCTTTCAGACATTCACACATTCAGTTAGTGAGTGTAAAGTGTTTCAGATCATTTTAATATCAAGACGTTTCCATTAAAACTGCATTAACCAACACAGAGGTTCTTAGCACTGTCAATCATCCTCATGTACTCGCTGCAAAATGTGCTAAAGGTGCAGAAACAACTTACCGTTACAGAAAAACCATTTATCTGACGTCATCGGATCACATCAGAAGCTGCATGAAGATTGACAGCACTAAGCCCCGCCCCTTGGCTCTGATTGGTTCTCTCTAGTTAGCGCTTGCAGAAGGCAGAGGATCCATCTTTTCACAGATTGTCTCAAAATATGGAGTTTCACCAAAAATGTAAAAAAAAAACAAACAATTTCACAACAATCTGGGAATGTGTGGAAATATCACAGCTCCCTTGATAATTCATGATTAAACCACATTTTCTGGTCTAATTTCACTCATAAATAAAACCTGATTATGACCAGGTTTGTAAAATAAGGAATTCTATCGAATTGAAACACAAAGTAGAAAATATATCTGTAAAATATGTGGATTGATAAAAAAATCTAATTTGGGTCACATTGCCTGTTGTTTGAACACAGGAAAAGGCTTTAAAATAAATAAAGTTCACAGCTCTCTTCAACAGTCTGAGATTTTAACATAAATAATTAAATTAGAAATTACATTCAGTAAATTTCAGTGGAAAAAACTGTGAATGTTTTTTTCTTTTGTTTTTTTTTTTCTTTTTTTTTTTAGAACAAATTGATATTTTAAGATTAAGATCAGAAATTAGGAAAAGAAATTTAACATTTCTGAGTTTCAAAAGTCGAACTTTCTCTTATTTCCAAGTCTTCAATAAACTTTCTAAGATTAATTTGAAAATTGTCAGGAATGTTTTCCTTTATTTCCTGTCTTCAGCTGTGAATATTTTAACACGAAGCTCCTCATCATCACCTTAAACTGGAGACATGAAGCCGCATCTACCGTGGAGACACGATGGAGGCTGAGAAAAGAGTGGGCCGCCGGTTGCCATGGTGATCCCTCCATGTAAGTCGTGGTTGATTTTACGTTGGAGATTAAAAAAAACAACAACAACCCAGAGCCGAAATATGAGGAGAGTCTGAGAGAAAGATCCAGATCTGAGGATCAAACGAGTTAAAATGGAAACATTTCAGAATATTTACATTTTAAATCATCGGCTGTTCTGATGTTCTTCATCACATCTCCGTCCAGCCATCTACAGGCTGCTGTTGCCTAGCAACAAACGATTCCGTTAACAGGCGGTATGAACTGCGAAGGCCGAGTTTCCATGGTAACGTCTCACCCACGTCGCCGCCGAGTTTTAGTTATTTTGTTGTTTAGAAACCTTCATCACTGATGATGATGATGAGAGTGACTTCTGGTCAGATTGAGCTGGTTTTCTGTTCGTGGGCGTCTAGCGCCACCCTATGGCCAAATAGCGGAACTGCAACTCTTCTACAAATTAAAAAATAATTACATCTTTGATTCCGCTGAGATGATGAAGCTGATGCTAAAGGTCAGAGGTCACAGCATCATTTAGAGTAGAGAAGCACAAATAAAGTACATGTTCTCATGTTGCTGCATCTCCAGTAAACAAAACATTCTGGGCAGGGATTACTTTCATTTTTATTTTATCAATACATGAACGTTTAGTAGAGACTCTAAAACTTTATGTTCAAAACAAACAAAATGAGATGAATCGATACAAGAAATTAGCTGAAAATATATTTTAAAAAACAACCATGTGAGTTTCAAAACCTTTGTCTGAATTAATCTCTAAAGCAGGGATGTCAAAGTCAAACACATAGAGGGCCAAAAAACCGGATTTGCTACAAGATGAGGGCCGGACTGGTTCGTTTATTAAAACATATTGAAATGATTGCACATAGCCTATTGAACCAAGACCTAATACAGTGTATATTATTTAATAATTAAAAGACTAAAGCAATATTTTCTTATGGACCGGTCAGTAATTTCAAGTGAAACCATTTTTCAACAGGCAAACAGACAAAAACAAACTTCCTTCAAAGAAAAATAGCATGTTATGTACATTAAAAGAATAAAGCAATATTTTGTTATGACTCTGTCAGAAACCTCAAGGGAAAACGTTCTCAACAGGCAAACAGAAAAAATAAATTAATTGTTTAGAAGACCAAAATATGTTTCTTAATATCAAGATAAATACATAAATTGAAGTGCATTATAAAGTGAAATGCATTATTGTGCTGCTCTATGATATCCGTATCCTTGTCTTTGTGCGTTTCTGAGAAGTTTGATCGTGGTAGATTACATTCTGTCATTACAGCCAAACTTTCTCCACACAGAAAACACACAGGCAGTGATGGCACAGTTACTTTAAAAATGTAACTTTAATCAGATTACTAATTACTCCATGAAAAAGTAACTTAGATTACTGATTACTTGATTTGGAATGTAACTAAGTTACATTAAAAGTAATTTTGTTACTTTCAGCAATTGCTGACAACACTCTGCCGCCTGTGAAAATGACATTGATCTTTGCCAATATTTAATTGCAAGTTATTTTATAATGATTACATCAATAATGTGTCTCCAGTTATATGGTTGAATTGAAGGGGAGATTGTTACAACAGTACAAAAAAAAAGTTAGTAAATTGTGCCTGTTTTTGTGTGTTTCTGGAAAACTATAAATAGGATTTTAGACCCCCTGCCCACCCCCCCCCCGCCCCCCCCCCAACACACACACACACACCCACACCCAAACCCACCCACACACCGCCCCAGCCTCCAGATTGTGCGTTACGGCCCTGGGTTTGGTGTCACAGCGCACAGATCTCCTTCTGCCGCTCTACAACTCAGATGTCCCGCTGCACATATGAGTGCCACTTATCTTAATATTAATAATTATAATGACTTTCGTCGGGACTCGTTCATTCGTGGCTGTTTTCACGTTTATTGCGCTGTTCATATCAGTTCTCTCGATGTTTGCGGTTTTCTGGAGCGCAACGCGAAGCTTGACGTCATTCACGGCAAATATGTTGACTTAACATTAACAAAGACACAGCGGGGCGGATCATCCGTCTAAAACTAACTGGATGTCAGACAAATTCTGGGTTTATGACTCCTTATTAAGCCCAAAAACCGTAACCCGCGACTCATTAAATCTGCAAGCGACTTTAGAAAGAAAAATCATTTTGAGGTTCGGGATTAGCGACCGAAACTCAAAATAGTTCATTTTCAGCAACAAGCTGCGCGTCTCCCTCCATTGTTTCTGTCGCTGCTGATATTGTCGCATAGAGACTGCGGTGACGCTCCAAGACGCGTAGAGGAAATA
>CAEGAD010029704.1:2500-19846 GCA_903067055.1 Poeciliopsis paucimaculata
GCAGTTTCTCCTCAGCTGGAGAAATAAGTAAAAAAAAGTTCCAACACCTGGCTGCCTTATTTTAAAGGCATGTTCTCTTGTCTTTCCCATTTCCATTGGTTTTGTCTTTTCAGGGCTTTTTTGCTGTGGGAGAAGCGGAAATACTTCGTCTTTATCTGGCATGCGTTCTGAATGATGCATGAAGATTAGAGGGAGTAAAACGAGTGTGGGACAAGAACTCAGCTTCATGTACAAACTAATAACTGGTGACCCAGATACCATGAAGACAGACAATAATAAAGTCTGCTCTGAAAAACGCTCCTGCAGGCACAAAGCGCTGCTACTGCTGCCCTTCGATAAGAATAACTAGTGACAGCAGAGGGACTGGTCAGATTTTTATCCCGCGCTGAACTTAGTCCAGCTTTAACAAATACCTGCGATTAACGCTGAATATTAAAGCGTTCAGTCAGATGTTGTCAGTGTGTCTGACAGCGGAAAGCCTTCCTGTGAGGAACAAATCTCTGGAGCAGCTCCGGCGACGCGGAGGCTGAATAACAAGTCGCTGCATTAATGCAAATAGTGTTTGCATTAAACACATCAGCAGCAAGAACAGCATTTTAATAACTGAAACCGTTCAATTTAATGCACCACAGAATAGAAGCTGGAGAAGCATCACTGAGAGCGTGTTCAGCGCTCCATCATCGCTTCCATCGGGACTTTCCACAGTCGGGTAAATGATCCATTCCTCCCCAGGAGGAGTAAACAGGAGCTGCTGAAGCGTCTTCATGACCCAACCTGCCCAACCCGGAGACGGATGTTCACGGCGCCCTGCAGACGCCGCTTCCTTTACGAAAGCTGCTCTGTAGGTGGAGGCATCAGGATCACATCCATGTTGCTCCACGTCAGTCGTTTCAGCCGACCAGCTGCAGCACGACAGGAAGTCAAAACTACCGTAGTCATGACAACACCAAGAGTTTTCCAGGGTTGAGCTGAAAAGATTCAGTTGACCCCTGACCTCTACCATTCCACCAAGGGCATCAGATCTAAACTGATGTTTGCATGAGTTCTGACAGGTTAACGATGTACGCTGATGATGCTGTAGAGAGAGGAGGCTGGATGGAAACAAACATCTGTGGAGACTCCAAGGTCAGAGGTCAAGTCAGCAGTGAGAGCTGCTAAGGACGGTTTGGTGATGGCGGCGCTAATGGAAAACCAGGAGACCGACGACCATAAAAGGCTGAAGTGACGACGTCAACAAAAATCACATCATTTTGTTCTCAGCCTCATGTCGTCCGCCTGTTTCGCCGCGGCGAACCTTTCACCCCGCCGTCTGATTGGTCGGGATTATTTATTCCCAACTACTCAACTGGTAGAGCTGTTCTGATAACATGGAAATAAACGTAGACATTACGTCTCGCTAATCATCATTTCCTCCTCCTACGAACTGGTGAAGTGATGATAGTCGCTCCGCTCCACCATGATGGATGTTTTCCACACCATGACCTGTACTGGGAGCTTTCACTGGAGCCCGGCTCACTGGGTCTGCTGCACCATAAAAAAATGAACATCTGAAAGCAGTTTGGCTCCAGACCGACCGTGCCGGGCCCATAAGACCTCCTGATTACTTCAGCGCTGTCAAACACCACAGGACATTAGCTGCTAACTCCATGTTAGCAGCTAATGTCCTGCTAACATGTCCATTAGCAGGACAAGTTCTCCAGAGTCCTGCTCATGACCCGGTTATTTGGTGCAGGTGTGTTGCATCAGACGAACATCTAAACGTTGAAGGACGCTGCCGCCTGTGGTTCACCTGAACACTTCCTCCAGGTTTACCTGCTGGCTCTTCTCTCATTTAGCATCTCAGAGCTGCAGCAGATGAAACTCTGAAACTTTCCACTGCAGAATCAGAGAAAATATCAACAAGTCAGAAAAATACCAAAGCAAAAGTGAGAAATGTTCCATCTGAGCCTCATCTGGGGTTCATTGACGGCTCCATGGTGAGCTACTGTGGACATAAAGGTGGTCAGCTGGATGGATCCATTAAGAGGATCCCTGCAGACCCGACTGGATCCCTGAAGGATCCGAGCCGCTGCTTTCAACAAAGATCTGCCAAAGTCAGGAATATTTTCTACTGAGTAAAATCTTCAAACCAGACTTAAAGAGTGAAGTTTTAAAGGAATAATTCTTTCTGCAGTGCAGATTTAAAATGTCACAGCAAAGCAAATGAAAGAGCTGATGGTCTGAGGAGGATAATGAGGATGAGTCCTCCGCCTCTGGTGAGGCCTCCTGATGGCTGCAGGTGTTAATTATGATGATGATGCTTATTTTGCCAGAGTTCACTGTTTACACATTTGCCCATCTTTAAAGATGCTTTTCATTCACACACGCAGCTGAATAAAAGCTGTGGGTTTAAACAGAGCTCGAAATCGATGCGTAAACATTTCAGGAGGAACCTGGATGGAAGACGATCGGCTCCAGAGCCTCATCTGCTCTCACATCACTTTCTGCTTCACAGCCTCCATTTACAAAGAGAAGAAAGCACATTTATCCATTCACCCATTTACTCACACAGGCATTCATTTCGCCATTTCTAGCCTCCATCTTTGACGCATGAACACATCCAATTCTTCAGCAAAACCAAGCCTTCATCTTTACTCAGAGCAAACAAGGTTAACTGTGCAATAATGGCTTTAACAAGGTACATGAATCCATGGCCCGCTGCTTGTTTTTCATGCTGCGTTTGTTTGAAGTGAAGAAGGTGTGCTGTGATTCTGTGAAGAGCTAAAAATCAATGAACACTGGATGAAAACACTGCTGAATCATTCCCTAAATGAAGCCGTCACATCACTCATGTTTTCCTGCAACGGCTCCATCAAACGCTCAACATTTGAATTTCATTCAACACCAAGTCAGTAACTGCACCCGGATGTTCTCCTGGGTCTGGTTTCTATGGATGTGTTGTTGCTCAGCGCTCAGTTTCTCTGGCATATCACTATATTGTTATGCACTCTTCCTCTTCAGTTGGTGAAAAGGTTTGGACCTCAAGGTTATGCTGATTTGTAGCTCACCAACTACCACAGTCTCGTTGCAGATTGAAAATGGTGTCTGAGATGTTACTGTGGTTTGAGGAGTTAGCGAGAGCCTTCAATCGTCCAGTGATGTAAATCCACAAGCCAACAAATATTCCTGTTAATCAAATCGTTTGAGTGAAATACAGGAACAGTGCTGCCCCCTCTGGACTGCTCTGGTAGAGCTCACAAAAAGGTCCCAAAGGTCCGGTCCTGGGCCGGGTCAGGACCTCAGAGTTCTGTCGGTATCTTCTCTTCATGAACGTCAGGACGCATTGATGAGAATCACCACCTCAGGTTTTCTGGGTACGCCCCATTTCGAGGCCAGTCTGGCCTGGGAATAACTGAGGAATCCTACAGGAAACTCACCATGAATTAACTACAAGTATAAAAACAACTATATTCTGATGAGATGTTGATCTGAGTTTAATCTGAACTCAGGATTATTTCAGTCCAGACTTTCTTCACCCAGATGACGATCCAGCTTCACTTGTGAATGTTGCCTCCAGCAGGAACGCTCTGCTTTCTGATAAATCATCTCTGCACACCTGGAGGTGGAGCTGAAACGCAACACCGGCGCACAGAAAGGCGGGCGCCACCGACGGGCCGACACCCAGCATTCTTCTCCAGAAGATTCCTGAGAGTCACGCAGACAAAGAGCGTCGGTTCCCCCTCAGTGTTTCTCTGGAATCTGATCAATGGGCTTGTTGCTGCAGCGACCTTCAGCCTGCGAACAGACACACACACACACACCTTCAGCTGAGAGGATGAGTCAGGAAACAAAGAGAAGAACTATTGCAGGCAGACGAGACGCGGCTGTGGAGAAGGAAGGTCAGCAAACAGAATCAATACTTGAAAGGTCAAAAACAGAGTTTAGTTTTTTACTTTAATACTTATGAATCTGATAAAAAACAAACCAAAAGCAGGATGAGTCATGAAAATGGCTGATGGACCTTCAGTGGGTCATAGAGGCAGGACTCCTCACCAGATCCAAATGATCCCCAACCAGAACCGGACTGGGTCAACGGAGACACTGGAGGTTCTGTTCTGTCTCCACCCTAACAGAGCGTCTCCCCACATCCACAGCCGTACCGCCCCGCTCACGAACAAGACCCACAGAAACGACAACTTCAGATCATCAGCAAACAGCAGAAACAGGAACCGGACCTGCTGTAGAACCAGAACCTCAACCACTGAACTGCTTGGAAAAAAAATCCACAAACAAGTCTGACTTCTAGTGCTGCACAGAAACTTTGTCACGTTTTCTGGGGAGTTTACAGAAATGTTCTCCTTCCTCCTTGCAGAGGGAATCCCACCAGAATTTGGGCTGAAAAACGGAGGAAACATCTCCTGACTCCACTGGGTGGGCAGCACCAAACATTCCGGATCAGTTCATAGAAAACCAGTCAGTCTGCCTGCTCAGAACGAGCATCTGAACCGCTGACTCAGTTTTGGTCTGATGGAGAAAGTTTGGTGGACCGACCAATGCTGAAGGTTCTCCACTGTTCCGTGATCCAACGGTGATCCATACGTGGATCCATTCGCTGTGGCCTTAGAGATAAATGGGAACCCAGAATGCCCTGCGCTGGAGTCCAGGCTGCGGTCTGCTTGGCGTTCACACAGCCGAACCAGAGTTCACTTCAACTCAGACCGAGGTTTGGAGGTCCAGAGGTCAGAGGTCGATTAGCGTTCACACCTCACCGACCGGACCGGACTCTCAAGGCAGACGGACTGGAGTGAGATTAAAGCGGACTGAACCTTTAGTGGACCTGCAGTTTCACATTTTGCTGGATGCTCAAGATGAGATAATATAAAAGACCTTTTAATGGCGCCGTATTGCTGGGAATCCGATCGGAAGAGGAACCAGGTCCAGGTGTGTGTCGGTCCAAAGGTTCTGCCCAGAACTAGACATGTTTATTAAGGCCTGATGACAGAAGCTTTTCCAGTATGTTGTCACTATTACACACACTATCTACTGTGGAGGCTGAGCTGGGTGGATCAATCCTCACACACACACACACACACACACGCACACACTGATCAATGGTGATCACCTGCAGCCCAGGCCGTGTGTAATTGCGGTGAGAGGAGTGATGAGCGCCATGGGGCAGCAGCATCACCAACGTTTCATCCACACAGTTCAGTTTCTGTAGCATCCATCCATCCTCCCGCTGGACTTTCTCTAAACGCTGAACAAATGCAGCTTTCCTGTCATTATCCAGGTTAAAGGTTCTGCTGAAATGTGAGTTCTGTTTGTAGTTTGGACTGATCCTTCTTAAAAAGCCACCATGAAACAAACCAAAAGGCGTTTTCTGCCTTGCCTCCCACGGTGCCTCTGCGCCGCTGCAGTATTTGTTGCAACCAAAGGCAATGATCTGCAGGTCACTTCCAACCAATCCCATCTGAAGTGCTTAACGGCTTAAAGCCGGGCCACCCTGGATGGATGAGGGCTCCCTGCTGGAGAACAATGGCCGCCATGCTCCTCCCTCTGACGGCTAATTGGGCCGTTTGGTTTCACATTCATCTCACTTTCACATTAAACTCAACAGCTGCTTTCTAAAACAAGCCGGGAATGAGGCGCCTTTTCCGTTTCTCTGCGTTGAAAGGACGTTTCAACGCAGGACTGAAGAGCCGAGGGGGTTGAAGTCCACCTGCCTGAAGGAGGTTTTCACCTGATGATGTGCAATTGGAGCAGAATGGGGAGCTGTTAGTAAAATTACAGTTAAATAACAATAATTTGAGTTATTTGTTTTTGAATCACTTCATGTGTTCACCGTTTCTTTTCCTCTTTTCAGGTCCAACATTTCACCTGAAATCAAATGGTGACCCGTTTTAAAGGCAACGATTCCAATGTAGGACTCAGCAGGAAAATATTACTATGCAAATATAACCCCTACTTATGTCACTGATCGCAAAATAAATCAATTTATTGCTGTTAATTTTTGAACAACATGAGAAGGCTGCAGTCTTGCTTTATGTCATCTTAGTTTTGTGGGATAATTTCTTAGAAACAGCCAGAAGAAAATCAAAGTCGGATTTTTTTTTTTTTTGCTGAAGTTTATGATGGGAAAGTTTCATGAAAGAAACTGGCGGCTCTGTGATGTGAGCTTTGAGTTTAGAGAGGAGGAAGACAAGAAGTATCTTATTCAGCAGTAGAAGCTAGCAGCTAGCAGATTTAATGAACCAGCAACTTTATTTTACTAAGTTTCTCTGGTGAAAGTCAGAATAAAAGTCAAACAGTGTTGATGTACAGAGTTGTTTATGTTTTTACTCTCCATGTTTTTCTGATTTTTATCCCATTAAAACATTTCCAGTAACAGACTAACACAAAGTGAAGTTTAACGTGTCACTGAGGATCAATGACTGTAGAGGTACCTATTGGGTCGAGCAGAGCTGGAAGTCTTCCATGTCCCTACACAGCATGATGCTGCCACCACCATGTTCTACTGTGAGAGATGGTAAGAAAGTTCAGAAATGTGCACGTCTGTAGAAGAACTGTAAGAACTGCTGATTCCAACCTTCAACGTGGTTCTGATCCGAGGTTCTGCAGGTTTTCAGGTGGCTTTCATTGATATCCAGTCAGTCATTATGTGGTTCTTTAAGGAACCGTCTTCGGAGAAACAGTTTGTTATGTTGAACCAGAACCAGAACCTGATCTGTCCTCCAGTCAGAACCGACTTCCACAGACAAGGAAAGTCCTGCTGGAGTCAGAGAAAAACAAAAGTCCATGGAGTCAAACTCCCGTGGAGATGAGGATGGGTTTATTGTTCCCTGCAGGCTGACCTGCAGCCCGACCCCATTGATCACACAGGGTCAAAGTTCACGGTAACTTCTTCAGACTCAGACTGTGTCCCGTTGTCGATAAAAAGTCAGAGTGATTGTTGCTAAATGGGAAAAATGGAGCGACTATAGACGTAGGGAAAATGCCACTCTTGTAACCAGTTAAATATGGACGCGGCTGTCCGACATTGTGTATGAAGTTGAATGTAATGATGCCTCTTCACTGTATATGTGTTCAAAAATGTTCAATAAAAAATAAGTATAAAAAAAAAAAAAAAAAAAAAAAAAAGTCAGAGTGAGATGTTGATCAATCTAAAACTCTAAAACTGAATAAAATGAACCAAGTTTTCAGCTGAGTTCTCTGTATGTGTGTCAGTGTGTGTTTCTGTGTGTGTGTGTTTCTGTGTGTGTTTCTGTGTGTGTTTGCGTGTGTGTCTTTGTTTCTGTGTGTGTTTCTGTGTGTGTGTCAGTGTGTGTGTCTTTGTTTCTGTGTGTGTTTCTGTGTGTGTGTCAGTGTGTGTGTCTTTGTTTCTGTGTGTGTGTGTGTTTCTGTGTGTGTTTCTGTGTGTGTGTGTCAGTGTGTGTTTCTGTGTGTGTTTGCGTGTGTGTCTTTGTTTCTGTGTGTGTTTCTGTGTGTGTGTCAGTGTGTGTGTCTTTGTTTCTGTGTGTGTGTGTGTTTCTGTGTGTGTTTCTGTGTGTGTGTGTGTGTGTGTTACTGCAGCTAATCAGAATCACCAGAATCCATCAGAAATCTTTTTGTACACATGAGAGAAGCTGCAGCTGCATCATTACCCTCAGAATATAATCTGGCTCAGATGAGAGTTTATGAGCCTCAGACCTGCAATCTGAGGGATTATTACTCTGAGCAACCTGAGCTTAAAACCTCTGCAACATTTAGCCACATCGTATCTGCAGTGACGTGTCTGATGCGTCGCTCTGCAGTCAATTTCACAACCAATCACTGATTATTGATAAGTTATCAGAACCATTTCGGTTCTGTTGTCTTATGGCAGCATGCTGGTGGGTCCTGACTGACGATGCAAATCCAGACTTTGCTCTGGATTCTCATGTCCGTCCCTGCACTTCCTGTTGCTGCCAAGTCCAGATTATTCCAGAAACCAGGCAGTTCAAAGTGATTTACATGATAAAAACATCATTCAGTCACTAACTGTGAAACAAGGAATAAAGATTACAGTTTGTCAAATCTGGACGGACGGTTCTGATCCCAGCAGTGATTCCTCCAGTGAAGATGCATAGAATGAAAATGTTTCTGCAAAATGTCATATTATCTAATAACTTTATTTCCAAACATATTAAATAATATTTCAGCTCCTGAAACTGACTTATGGAGAGAAACGTTGCTCCCACTGAGCTCTTCTTCATGTTCTCCTGTGGGAAGTGATGAAGACTCTCCAAACTATTTCTAAATTACAGGGAACAGCGACGTGTCTAACTTCACACATTTACACAGTCAAATGCAATATGATAAAGAAGAACTCAGGTGAAGTTATTCTTACTGTGTTCAGTCTGTAGACTCCACTGCGTCATCCACCCAGCATGCATTGTGAAAGTGTAAAAAATGGCGCCCTGCATGGTGGAAAATATAACATTTGTTTAGTTGAATTGTGAGTTTTGACGTATCATAAACAGCATTTTTTTAGTTAGCAGGAAAATTAAAACATATTTCGGCCAACGAAATACTTTCGCATGTCTACATGATAAACAGAAACAACAGAAAAGTAAAATTTGTAGATTGTTTTGGAAAAATCAAAATGCAAAAAATATTTCAGAGCAAGTAGAGCTGAGAAATAAAATATCAAGAGGGAATCTGAAACTAAAGTATTGTTTTGCTAATATTGATACTAACTCAGACTTCGTATTGAAATTATGAATATTTAGATTTTTTCATCCATCTCCAGCAGGAGCCACAGATTTAGTTCTGTTATTTTCAGCTCGGCGTTGTCAAAGTTTTTCTGCTCGTAGATTAAAATGTCTGAAGACGGCAGCAACACGTTCATCTGTCATCCGGCTCTCAGGAACTGAAATCCACAGCACAGCCCAGTATTTACTGCTGGAGTTTGAACTGAACTCTGGTTGCAGGTTTTTCCTGGACTCGGCTCTGAATTGAAGCGTGATGAGCGTCTCCGTGGATCTGCAGTGTTTTTGTTTTCAAGCCCGGAGCGGATCGCTCTTCGGTGATTATCGGGCCGCTGCGGCGGCTTGCAGAGCGCAGCCTAATCAGTGATGAATGTCCTCCTCTTTGTTATTGCAACAGCCGACCCTCTCCAATCACCTGCGCTCTCATTAAGCAGCCATTGTGATGAGGCCGGGTTCAGGAGGTGCTCTGATAATCGACAACAGTTCAGTCTAGATTAAAATCCAAGGAGAGAATGGACCCTGATTGTCTTTTCCTCCTCCCCTGCAGCTCCGCTCACGCCGCAACCTCTGAGTGTCACCTTTAGAAATAATGAACTAATTTGACCTGCGAGCGACAGGAGGAGGGACGGCGGCTTTAACATGAATGATATGCAGGAGCGTCTCTGTGGGTTTGTGTCTCAGGATGCCATTGCAGGGACGGAGGTCATCCTGTGACCTCTGACCTCTGGAAACATGACACCCATCACTCCGTCACCTCTGTGTTTCCAGATTTAGTTCCTCTGATGGTTTCAGATATGATTCCTCTTGCACCTGAGAATCTATAAACATAACAGAAAATATGATTTTCTTGTTATTAGTTTTTAACAAACTGTGATTCAGATCAAAGTTTGTTGATCTATTTAAGTAAATTCAGTTTATTTCTACAGCACCATGTCATAAAAACTGTCACCTGGAGCAGATCTGACGGCGCGTTGCTCTGATCCCAGCAGGAGGCCAGCAGGAGGTCAGAGGTCAGATCAGCTGTTTAACCTGAAGTTTAAATCTACTGCAGGCGGCTGGATGTTTCTGGGTGAGGTTAACGCCGACGTGTTGCTGCGTGTTTTCCCTCTAACCGCTGGTCGTTGTCTTGCTGCAGACTCAGGATGTTTGACCCAAATAAACCGACTCAAGGGTGGAGGAGAAGTTTGGAGACTCAGGTGATGTTGGTGCGATGGCGTCATGTCAACGTTGGATCAGTTTGTGGAAAAATGAACAGGATTGGCTGGTTTGTTTCCTAAAGCCCCGTTTTCAGTGCCGAGCAGCGAGATGAAGGTAAACCTTTAGCGATACATCGGATATTTTCAGGACGTTGAAGATGCAAACTATCGAAGATAAAAGGTAAATCAGATGTTGCAGTGGATTTATACCTGTTTTTAACACCATGAAGCCTGAAAGAAGCGGGTCTCATGCTCAGTGTGTTTCTGCTCCTCAGGGAATCAAACCTCTGACCCTGACTGGGAAGGTGCCTTGCTCTTCCAGCAGATTGCCGTGGAAACAAAGACAGCTGATTTTAATGAAAGCTGCTGGGTTTAAGCAAACACCCACGCTGCTGCAGCGCAAGCTACCAGCTGAATGAGACGCCCTCTGGGGTCAAAGGCCGCGCTGTTCCCGTCCGCCTTTACCCGTCGCGTTTTCAAGGAGATACAAGCCTGACGTTAATAAAGCCGAACCATCAGACGCCTGATTATCAGCAGAGAGCAGGACACCAAATAAAAACGCACGCGCGCACGTGTGTGTGTGAACGCAGAGGAATGATCAGAGTGTGAACGTGTCTCTGAGCTGATCCAGGGTCGGCAGGTCAGGGTGTTTTAGGTCCTTCAGAAAGTTTCCTCTAATCTTCCTGTGGGATCAGAGAAAATCTTCGGCTCTTGGGAACGTTTCAGGTTTTTCTGAAGCAGACCGACGTTTCGTTCGTCACGGACCCAGGACAGACTGAAAGGACGGCATGTTTCTCAGAATAAAACTAGAAAAAACCTGGAGGAGCCTCAGCTTCGTGACCTCTGACCTCGGCATTCAGAACCTGGGAGGAAAACATTCGACCAAACGTCATCAAGCAGAAAACAGCTGGATGTTCTTAGGAGGCGCTTAAAGATTTGAACTGATTTTATCCAAATGGGGAACGGGAACCTTTGTGAAGAACCTTTCTGTTGCATGTTTCTGGTACGCACATTAATCTGATGCACAGCTACATCCGCTAGCTGCTTCTCTGGTCCTTCTGACTCTAGCGATCTGATTGGACGATGGAAACACCATTGTTGTGTTGAAGTTGTGCTAAAAGGAGCTAGCCTATCAGCAAAGCTATGCTAGCCTAAAATAGCATCTGAATGCTAAACATGTAGCTGCTGACATTTATGAGAGTCATCTGGTTCCAGTTCTTACAGCAGTGAAATGAAACGTTCCTGCGGCGGCCCGGCTGAGGAACGGAACCAGAAATAGAACCATGCCTCTCACTGCTGGACATTTTAAGACGTGTTTGTAGGAAGAATGAACCAAAATAACTCTGCAAGGGTTGGGAAGCCTTCCTGGTAGCAGCAGTGGCCAGATGCTCCCAGATGAGACGGAGTTAGAGAGACAGACAGGGAGAGTTCAGTCCGTCTGCCATGTCAGTGAAACAGAACCATCTGAACCACACGCAGCGATCTGCCAGAGATATTCACCCAGGCAGAGCGAACTCTCTGATCTAAAGTAAACCGACAGGTTATCCTGACCAGCAGGCTCCCAACAATCCTCTCCTGTTCCCAACCTGAAGCCGGAGCGGCTAGCAGCGGGATTCATCAGGGACTGATCGAAGCATTACGCACAATAACCTCAAGGAGATTTAAAATGGCTGCAGTTCAGCCTGTTATACTGGGAACCATCACATCCAAACTCCATTAGTGATCGTGGATAAAGAGGATTTTAGAGTGAGGTTGAGTCAGCGCTGCGTGTTGCAGCGTGCAGCCGCTCCGGTTTCAGCCTCACATCATGACATCATCTCACCGCTCTGCACCAACCTGCAGATAAATCTCTGCTCCTTATCAGCTCACAGTGCAGACACAGGATATTGCTGCATGTCAAGTCGTGCTAAACTGCAGGGTTTTACACTCTGACCTCTACAGAGGAGCACAGGATGGAGGGATGAGAGGAGGAAGGGATGCAAACCAGCAGAAGATAAAGAGGAATGAAGAGAGACAGACAGAAAGTCACTTTGTCCTCAAGACTTCAGTGTGGTTCTGCATGGTTGGTCTGAGCAAATACTTTGGATTATTATCCGTTCTGTGTGTGTGTGTGTGTGTCGTGCATACACCTCGGTCCTTGCTAGAAGGAATAGCAGCCGTCACCTGGAGCTCAGCAGCAGCTGCTCTAAATTAGACTGAATCAGTTCCTCTAATTGAAACTCCCAGGATTCCTGCCGCTCCCTAATTGGTCAACCTGCACCGTGATTGGTTACCTGATTATAATCGATTAGTTTGCTCAGCTGGCCTGGGACACAGAGACGATGCAAACGTTTAGAGGCTGACAAACCAGATCATGGTTCTGGTTCTGAAGGACCGGGACATGAACCGATACCAACCAGGTTCTGATCTCATTTAGACCATAAACCCTCAGCAGTCCGGCTGACATGACAGTTCACTGATTATTTTAATGTGCTGTACTTTAGGAAGTAAAGTATCTCCGTAGTTAAAATGAATCGTTTTATTCTAAGAAAGTAAATGTAAATATTGATTTGATGTCATTTTAAACGTCAGACCTGAACCCAGAGGAGGACAAGTGAGTTTTATTGACAATAATTTGGATGAGCTGGATGATCAGTGGCTCTAAGGTCGCACTTTGTGAAACACAAAGGAATAAATCAGTTACTGGGGATTGTTTCACCCGTAGAACCAGATGAAAATTTCCTGTTACGCCTGGTTCACATGGACGATTTTTCAAAACCTGATGGACTCCATGCATGCTGATAATAAAACATAACTGTACCAGGTTTGGTGTTGAGCTACAATCCACACAAACGGACAGAAAATCCTGTGAAATTTCTCCAGACGAACAAACATGGCCAACTGGGAAGTCAGTGGAGAAAGTTTAACAAACGTCTGCCGGGTCCAAACCAGTCCTCCAGCAGCAGCGTAAGGCGATCAGCGACGTTACTGTCTGCAGAGAAAAGTTCTGGTTTCCTTATTGGACCGGATCAGTTGGATACCAGCCAATCAGTAACACAACCCAGTTCGGTCCAGAGGTTCTGGAGTCTGATGATGTTGAGACTGAAGATTCAGTTTGAATAAAACTCTCTGTACCCATTTACTCCCAGAGTTCTTGTGAACCAAATGTTCCCAGTTTGGACTCGTCTCCACATGAACCAACCATCCGATGTGAAACACAGGAGGCTCTCTGCCTTCCTAAACGCCGTCTCACCCCAATCAGGTTCACTGTGCTTGGCTGCGCCGTCCTCATCCACTTCTGAAGCAGGACAGGAAGCTGGACGGGAAGCTGGACGGGAAGCGGGACGGGAAGCTGGACGGGAAGCGGGACGGGAAGCGGGACGGGAAGCTGGACGGGAAGCGGGACGGGAAGCTGGACGGGAAGCGGGACGGGAAGCGGGACGGAAAGCTGGACGGGAAGCGGGACGGGAAGCGGGACGGGAAGCTGGACGGGAAGCGGGACGGAAAGCTGGACGGGAAGCGGGACGGGAAGCGGGACGGGAAGCAGCTCCTGGAGGTGATGAGACATCCGGGACTCCAGAGGGACGTCCAGGCAGCGTCTGTGTGTCGGCTCCGCCACGCCTCCATCCGTCTCTGGTTTTCGCTCTCTCCTCCTCCTGCTCCAGGTTTTACGCTCCTCTCTTCGGGACCTGAGGGATTGTGGGATGTTTTCACCCAGCGGCTCATTAATAAGGAATGTTCAATGATTCGATCGCAGAAATGAACGCAAAATCAACAGATCCCCAGATATTTATGCACTGATGTATTACTGCGAGTTTATTGTAAGTTTTTGGCAAAAATAGTAAAAAGCATTGAGTCAACATGATGCTAACTCCCACCTGCAGGTGGCAGTATGTTTTATTTCTACACTGTTTTCCTCCTCCTCTTCCTCCCCTAGGGAGGCCTTAGTTGTCGCCGGTTTGATTCCCGGGCTGGTGACCTTTGCACTCTCATCGTCCTGCTTTCCTGTCAAAGCGTTTCTTTGGCTCAGTAGAGCCACTTTTAATACAATTAAATACTTTGTGAATTATCGTGGTTATTTCACTGTGTGCCTCTACCGTTTGTAGTGTTTCAGTCATAAATTATCAGCAGTAATTTGGGTTATTTAGTTTGTCAGAACAGAACAAAATGGGGTTCATTTTTCAAAGTTATATTTTCATCATGTTATTCATTCAGTTATTAAACTAAATATTTCATTAACAATCTAAGTAGCTCAAATTTGGCACAAATTCAGCTCTGAAACAGCCAAATATTTAGTCAGCTCTGAGTTACATGATTAGCTAATATGCTAATTTACTTGCAGATAAGAGTTAAACTAAAAGCTGAGAAGCTCAATATAAACTCTGAATCCTTCAGCGCTGATTCATGTGTCGCTGCAGATCCGCTGTGCCTCAGATCTAAATGTGTAGTTTTATATGTTCTTTTGTAACTGTAACATTTATAAAAGAATGATTCACATTTGAAACTGAACTCCTCATTTTCCCTCAGACTAAAAACCCAAATGAATTTCTGACAGAGTCGTTTTAAACGCCCTGACCGACCGGGTTGGGTAAACTGTTTCAAACCTCTGATGTTCTCGTCTGTCAGCCTGACTCCGTCTCCTCTCCGCTCGTTATTATCATTCCTGCTCCTCCAGCTTCTCCTCCTCCCTCCTCTTGCAGCGCCTTGTCCAGCTGCTGCGTTCGGAGACGCTCCGGCCTTTTAGCGCTCCCTGGATGGACGGAGACCAGCTGCTCTCTGGCACATCTGCTGCGCGCTCCATTTACTCCTCACCTCCCGTCTTTCTGTGGACAGACCTGGACCTCAGATCTTTGGGGGACAGAGCGGCTCAACGTCCTGCAGATTAAACACTGAACAATCCAGCGGTTTAAATAATCCCGTTTGGAGCCGATCTGCTGAGAGTCGCTGGATTTAATCTGAGCAGGAAACGAATCAGTGACTCTTTGCTTCAGCTGAACATGTTGAACACAGCAGAGCGAATGCTGGGATCAAATCCTCAGCTGGGATTTTACATTAAACTGTAAACTCTTCAGTCACTTTTGTCTTAAAAATTTACCAAAATCCTTTCAGCTCCAGAATTTATAATGAACTTTAATCCAAGCATTTCTGCTGCAGTTTATGAAGCTCTGGCTGTTAAATCTGCTAGTTTTCCAGAGAGTTTTTCTTTTGCTCTGTGTTTAATGCTTGCTGCTTCAAAGCTCATGACCTTTGACCTTTAACATAGGACTGCTGCCTGCTGTCTGGGACGTTTCCAGATAAAACCGGTTTCTACCGGGTAGTTTTGGGTTGTGGGTCTGATTCCTTTGTGATGTTGCTGCAGGCTAATTGGTGCTGACCCAAAACAGATTCTTCCTGACAGTTTGACGTTTTGAGGGCCGTTGTTGGTGGCGGAGCGAATCCTGCTGAAATCTGTCCTTCATCAAGGAGAGTCTGCTGAGGATCCTCAGGATTTATCGATACCTGGCGCCGGTTTCACAATAATACAAGATGAAAAATGACACGTTTAGCTCGAATCGATGGTTTGGAGGCGAAGGAGCCAGGAAGCTGGTGCAGAGCTTGGGATGGTCCCTCAGCTGAACCGGCAGCTGTGTGGACGGACCGCACACATTCATCACCAGGTCCTTCTCCCAAACAGAGATGTGCTCCTCTTCATCACTGTCTCACCCCCCGTTTCCATGGTTTCCATGGTTCCCCTCCTCCTCCTGGAAGCAAAGTGCCCACAGCTTCGCCGGGTCACAATCATCACCTGCCGCTCTCCTCCGCCGCCTCACACACAGAACGAGGCGCAAAGTGATCATTGGTGCTTTCAGAAGGAGCTTCCTGCTTCAGGTCTGGAGAGCGGCTCGTTTCCCCCGGCAACAGAGGAAGAGGAGGAAGAAATGAGAGTGGGAACAGACAGAATCCGGCCTAAATTGAAATGTTTGATCTGCTGATCTCTTGAACCCTGCTCTCCATCTGAGCTGCTCCGCTTGTTCTCCTGCAGCTTTTCTCTCTCTGACATTTGGACCTTTTCCTCCAGGCTTCCTCAAATGATTTTTCTCTTTGCTTATGTTTGTTGTTGTGTTTTTTATCCTAAATCTATAATCCAACATCTTAGTGAGTTGAAGGATCTTCTAATCACTGTCAGTGCAATTAGAGAGATAAAACTCAGAATCTGAATTATTTGTTGTGCTGCAGAAACTTTGTGAGGCTTTAATTGGATCAATAATCGCTGCTGTACACGTAGCAGCCTTGTTTAAGGATTTAGCAGCGCTGAAAAATAAATAGCGCACCTTATGAATGTTAAATGGAGCATTGTGGTTAAAACAACATTGCTTGAAGCCACATTAAGTCTTTATGTATAAACAAAACTCAGAGTTAGAAAAATGTCCTTAATGGAGCAGAAAGCAGGAGAAACCTCAGATCAGAGGTCAGAGGTCAGAGGGTCAGGCTAACTGTTAGCAAAAAGGCTAAAGCGAAAAATCAGCTGATCTGTTCATCCTCCTGAGGGAACGTTCATTTTTAATCACTGAGAGAAAACTGAACGCCTCACGGTCCAAACCAAACCCAAACGCCTTGGGCTGCCGGTTCTGACTGCTGACGTCATCAGAACCCTGCAGGAAGTCGTCTTTATTCCAGATTTTTTCAGCTGCTTCAACTAATCTGAGGTTATCCTGGATCTCCATGAAAACACTCAAACTCACACGTACAGCAGCCGCAACCGGACCTGCAGAACCGAACCGAACCTGCAGAACCGGACCTGCAGAACCGAACCGAACCTGCAGAACCGGACCTGCAGAACCGAACTGGACTCAGAAGCAAACGGACTCCTGCAGATTTAAAGCTCCTAGACACTGATAACTTCTACCCTGTGAGGCTCTATGCAAATGAAATGTTACCTTTTTAAAATAAATGTTTGCAGAAACAACAGGAGTCATGCGGAAACTGGTAACCATGGCGACGGCACGCTGATGCAGAGAGGAAAACCTTCATCCTGGTTCTGTTCTGGTAGATCCCGGTGCTGCTGCGTTTACGGCCCGGACAGGAAGTCCAGAACACACAGCGACCAATCAGAGCCTCGGTGAGTTTCCATCATCAAATCAGTGACATATTTTAGACAAGCATAAAATCTGTCAGACTGAGATCCTGAAGCCTGGATGTTGAGTTTTATGGTTTCAAACTCTCATCACTCCGGAGGCGCCATTATGGAAACCAGTAAAACCTGGAGCTGGTTTACTGGGAATGACTGGATCAGGACTGGAGCACACACACACACCCACACACACACACGCACACCCCCACACACACACACACACACGCACACACACACCCACACACGCACACACACACACACCCCCACACACACACACACACACACGCACACACACACCCACACACACGCACACACACCCACACACACACACACACACACACACACCCACACACAC
>CAEGAD010029706.1:0-15000 GCA_903067055.1 Poeciliopsis paucimaculata
CCATATTCTGCACAGATGTTTCTGTACACTATGCCTGCCACTTGGTTATGTCGTTCCATGTACGCTTTCCCTGCCAGTATCTTGCACCCTGCTGTTATGTGCTGGACTGTCTCAGGGGCCTCCTTGCACAACCTACACCTTGGGTCTTGTCTGGTGTGGTAGATCTGGGCCTCTATTGCTCTGGTGTTTAGGGCCTGCTCCTGGGCGGCCAGGATGAGGGCCTCTGTGCTGTCCTTGAGTCCAGCTTTTTCCAGACATTGGTAGGACTTTCTGATATCAACCACTTCTGTTATTTGCCGGTGGAACATCCCATGTAGGGGCTTATCCTCCCATGATTGTACCTCCAGCACCTCAATTTCTGTTCCCTGTTGTCTGAGACATTCACTGAGCACATTGTCTGTTGAAGGTGGAGCTAGGTCCACCCAGGCATTTTGTTCAGCTGAACGGCAACAATCTATGCAAGTTTTTGAACATAAAGCAATCTGATCCTCCAATTGGATTGCTTCATTATAACATGATGTAAAGAAAGTATTATGTAAAAAGTTGATTTTCCACAATACTGGCCCTTTAGCAGCATTCTGTGCTCTCACCATCCAAACGAGAACACCTCTGCTCCAGCACCAGTGCAGACTGACGGTCTTGTTCCCAGGCCTGGTGCTGTCTCTGATGGGAAGCCGACATGGCGTTCAGCTCTCGCTCTCTGTCCTTCAGCTCGGCCATCAGGAGCTGGAGCTCCCTCCTCTGCCTCTGGATGGTGGAGCTGCTCAGGTCTTTCACAGGAAGCTTCATGGAAAACATCAAAAGAGGAAGGAAGCAGTCAGATTTTTTTAGTTTATAAACCAACACCACCAGCCTGAGCAGTCTGGAAAAGAACTGAACTTGACTCACTGTATGCGTTTTAAAAGGTATGGGTAAGTATAGAAATATATTTTTATTTCCAGATGTTGTACTCTACCCCATCGTCTGAAAGTTTCTTTAACCATCCATCTGTTCATTCATCTGCTAATAGTCCCACCTTCTGTCCATCATCTAACTATTCATCCATCCATCCTCTCTTCCTTCTCTACACTCTGTACGATTCTGTAAATTGTTTCAAGATATTTACAGAAACAGATCATTGTCCCAGAAGTTATCGTGATAAACAATAATATTGTTGGTTTTAGATCATTTCCGAGTTCTACACTGGTAATGGCATAACAACGTCAAAGATTAAATAGACTTTTAACACTGGAACTGGAGGACATTTAAATATCCAAAATAAATAAAACAACAGAAACAACAAAGAAAATTAATTATGAAGTCTCTGTAAACAAAACTTTCCTTCAACAGCAACAAAAAAAGAAAAGGCACTCGCTGAGACCAAAGCTCCAGACTGAAGACTTTTGTCATCCAGAAAGAAACAATAAAACATTCAGATGGAAATTGTTCAATTTAAATTATCACACAATTAATTGATTTATTATTTATTGCAACAGGCCTAAAAGTGGATGTGTAAAATGATATAAAATATTCAATTTCTCTTTGTTACCACTTTTATATACATGCTTCATTACTTTATTCGGAAGCTAAAATCTAAAGGGAATACATCTGAAAACAGAATTTTACATGCTGTGTGCAGCGATTTTGTTTCATTCACTGCTGAACTTTGATGACATTAGTGTTTAGCTCTCCATTATGTTTTTTCTTTAATGCCTCCCATATTTGGTAGAGATATATCCTCAATGTTTTAGTCTGAGTATATGTTCTATTTAAATTATCAATAAATTGTCATTCGTCGTGGTGATAAATAAGATGTGGACAGAAGCCAGTTTTGACCTCACCTCAGCACCTTGTACATTGGGACCACAGCAGGAATCTGTTGGGACCCATTGTGATGGCGAACCTCTGCTTGGGCCACATGGCTGTTTGCCACCGAGTGGAGAACCACTACCTTTCTGAAAACCAGTAGAAAACACACTCGCTATGGTTATCACTGTGAAACACAGTTATTTGGGCCTCTTAAGAAGTTGTGTACGTTTTGAACATGTCCAGACCGGAAACGGCCCAAATTGACGGACAACAATAAAAGCCAGACCTCTTTAACTGGAGTGCTGTGCCACAGTGAAGCTGATCCGTCTGAAACAAACAATGAAAGTTACGTGGCTGGAAAAAGTTCCATCATAAGCGGCTAAACGCTGCGGTGGAGCCGCAGCCTACATGGACGGGGTCGGTGCTGGTTACCGTCTGCTCTCAGAAACGCGCTGTCTCCGGAGATAAACAGTCTTCTTCTGCCGTCCATGATGTCACAGCTGTTTCCCCGCTCCTTACGTCACATCCACGTTCAGCCAGTGTTTATAGTCCTGCGGCGTCATTCTCGTTGCCGAGCTTCGGCTGATGGCATAGCGGGGAATAAAAGCTTTAAAACACCAGGCAACAGTTAACGTACCGCAGCCTCTACTGACGCAAACTTAACTGTGAGATCAACCCAATAAGACGGTGATGTCACATAAATGTTGTAAATTAAAACTAAGTTGTAGAAATAATACGACACATTATGCTGCTGCCTGAAGTTTCACGAAGCGTCTCACCAACTTTTGAGACAAATGACGTACAGATGTTAAGACCTGACGTCATTGGCGCTCGTCCAGCCTGGCTTTTCAGAGTAATACAGGAGAAATTTCAAAATAAAAGAGATAGCGACTAGTCAATGTGGTCACGAAAAAAATAATGGCCGAAAGGGATTTTGGCAATAAATAAATAAAAATGTTGAGCATAATAACAACATTTGAACAACATGCAAAGACGTAAATTCATAAATGTTTGTTTCATTGAACAGAAGAGGGCGCCATTTAGCACAAAATCATCCAAACAAACTCCAGGGACGAGCTGCGCTGGGTTTTGTAAATCCCACATTAAATAAATGTTTTCACCGCTTATTAAGGCTTTGTAACATCGTTATTCTCTCATAATTATTTATATGTTCACATTGTGACAATCTACAGATACATTTTGTACCTGCTTCACATTTTATTCCGATTTCTATTGGGAATTTTGCTAAAACTCAAATGGGACCACAGAGCATGGCACGTTGGGATTATTGTTTCTGCCATGACTTCTCGATGTATTTATTTGAGAAGAGAGCGTCTATGAGAGCCTCCATGATGTGCTGCACTTACTGTGAGTTTTTAATGGAAAAGGTTACCACTTTGAACACTGGTAAACATTGCAGTGTACAGCTTTTATTGGCGAACATGGTCATTTAGTGACAAAATGGAGAGAAATATCCTATAAACTGGAACTGCTACTCACCTTTTAATATGGGGGGCGGGGGGAAACACCAAGTTCATTATTCCACTTAAAATTGTTGCTGATAGTTGAGGTGAAAGGTTACGATGCTGCAAATGAAGCCCGAAAAGATTTAGCTAATTTACAATGTTTAACATGTCTCATAAACTATAAAACAGTTAAGAAGTGGCAAATTTAATTATTTAGTTAAATTATGAAAGTGTCTTTGACCAAAATGTACTTTTTTTAAAATTTTTATTCATTTGATCTAATGAGGTCAGCGAAAACAGTTTACAGATAAGTCTGATCAAGAATCTAAAGATTGGAGTGATTGCAAAGAATCACCAGAATAGCTGTAGAAAATAAATACATTTAAAAAAGCTGTCCAGGAGGTATGAGAATTATTTTAGCAATAAAAAAATATAATTTTGACCTTTGAAAAACTGAGAAGAGTGACAGTTGTTGCTTGAAATACACAAAGAAATTGTGTTGCTACTTTTGTGTCAATTAAAAGGAAAATGTCAAACTAAACTATTGTTGATGCCTGCCAAATATTAACAGTGCAGAAGGTATGTTATGTGAGACTTAAAGGAATTGCCCAGGTTTAAATTTTCTTTTTAATTCAGACTCTTGTATAAAAGCTAATCTTGTTCCTGCCGACTAAAAGATGCTCATGAATACAGCCGGAAAATCTAAAAAGAAATCAGGACAACAGAAAACCCGTCATAGAATTTCTATTGGACCGTTCAGGAATATACAGTACATAGAAAACAGTGACATTTTACATCATATCCACATCTGTAAAATACTTGTCTGTGCAGATGTTACATATATAAAACATTACACCAACAATTAGAGTCGTCACTTGAAAAGTACACAACGCATAGAGTTTCCTGCAAACCGTTTTCCCACTGAGAGTGTAAACCTCTAAACCTTCAGTCTACATAACTGGCAGAAAAATAAAATGCAGCACACGTTAAAAGCTATGTTTCTGTTTTATGGCACCGTGTACACATGCGTCACAAGGAGACCTCTGATCAGTATTTACAGAGACTAATGCCAATAGTTCGTTGCATCACTTTTACATGGGAAGATTCAATATGATCCAAACATTTGTGCTTTAGAACAAAACATGTTCAAAGGTGGTTGCTACAGGAGTTTAATTTATGGAAATTAAATTCCACTTTAGAAAATCTGCCTATTCACGTTTAGCCTTCAACAAAAAGCTCAAGCTAGCAGCTTGTTGGCTTAGTGCAGCTAGAGCACAGTGTGAATATTGAGCTCCAAAGCTAAAGCTTGTTTATGACACCAATATTTATAGCTGGAAAATAAATAAAAACATGGCATAAAACAAAATAAAAAAAGACAAAAGTATGCTTAGGAAAAACAAAGGCCAACTGTCCCACTTCTGATACTTTCTTTTTCTTTTATGTTCACAAAAAGTCTATTTTTGTTGAGCATTTGTGGTAAATATGACAGATTTCCAAATTTCTACTGTGCTGGTGGATGGGAGCAACACACACTTTTATCTGGAATGTCAAAGTGAACAGAAGATGCTTTCTTTTAATGGAAGGAAAATACCCACAGCTCCTCATCAACCTTCATTTCCAACCAGAACTACAAAGTCTCAAACAGCCCCTCTGTGATCAAGCTGCTCATAAAACCATCATAATTTGAATGTTTTTAAAAAAAGGACATTTTACAGCGACAACAAAATTACGAACAGTACATTACTGCTCAAAACTATGAGCAGTATTATTTGCATTTGTGGAGCACATGTTTAATCTAGGCTTAAACAAGTCTACATTTAGACTCCTGACAAATATCGAAAAACCAAAATTAGACATAAAAAATGTTCAATTCTAGATCCAATACATACCAATTTTAGTCTACATTTGTATGGGCCACTTAGACATCGCTTAGGTGTATTTTTAACTAAACAAATGCTTGTTGGGTATTAGTCCCATTATATTTTAGCAAAATGATTTGCATATGTACTACTTAATTAAAAAACATTACAATTTCAGTTCCAACATACACACACTGGCTCTAACCATCATGTTCATGGAGCATTATTTCAATTAAATCAGGTGTCTGTGATTAGCTGAGGCAAGATAAAAAAGCATTAAAGATACAGTATGTGCATTTTATAAGAAATTCACATTTACATATTTGTTAAAACTATCACTATTTTGTGATAATATAATCTGTAAAAAGAAAAACACTTCTGCCTTCTAGTATTAACAACAGAAATAGAAACAACCAATCAGGGCCAGGAGGAGGGCCTTACCGCTGTCAATCATGCTCGCATATGCACTGCTCACACTCCCCTCCTTGCTCTTTTTTTTTGGCTGTAGTGGCCTTTATTTGATAGCTAATTGACAGGAGTGTGGTTTCATGAGAGAGGGGGACAACATGCGGCAAAGGCAAAGGTTGCCAGAGCGGGAATCGAACCTGTGACAGCCACGACAAGGACTGAGGCCTCCACATGTGGGTTGTGCTTAACCCCTGAACCACCACAGCACACCCCAATGCTAAGGCTAGTTAACATGGCTGCCGAATATGGTCAATAAAACGTTTTTCTGTAATGGAGAGCTGTTTCTCTGCCTCTACGGTGCGTTCACACGCACCATAGAGGTGAGTGTGACTTTGAATGTTTGTGTAACATTCAAAGTCTACGTGGAGGCGGCATTTGAACCATTTGATTCATCGAGTGCGCCCGATACATCCGACGCTCCACAGAGAACTCAACATGCGTTTGGTGTGAATGCATCAAAAGTGCACAAGGTCAAACTTGAAGCATCAGATGTGTTTTGATGCACATAATTATGTGCATAATGTGGTTTGAATGCACCATGCACACATTTAGCGGCGGGTACATGAATATGATTGACAGCGCTAAGACACTCCTATTGGCTCTGATTGGTAGTTTTTGACCGGGAGCTGTACATTTTTGAAGATCGCTACAACAACTTAGAAAGAAGATGGAACAGATGGAAGATAATCTGTCTCAGGTCTCAGGACATAGTGACAGTTTTACCAAACATGTAAAAAACAGATTTTTATATATAAAGTTAAAGACTGTAGCTTCAAGGGCAAGGTCAAAATAAGAAAATCTACTAATCACAATAGGAAGAACGGAATGTCTTGAATTTTCTTCCAGTTCTGAAAGTGAATAAGCGTTACAACCAAAAATGTCAACTCTTAGCTTTGGAGAGCAGTATTGCCAAAAACAAAAACAAAAAATGTCACAACTGCAGACCACAGCCTGCTTGAACACCAAATCTTTAAAGTGGAGAGTGCAATACCAGGCTGGACGCCACATCAGTCTCCTGTACTACAGTGGTCCTACCACAGGCGTTAAACTTCATCAGTGCTAGCTTATTTCCCTGTAAGAGCGGTCGCTGGCTTTCAAAACATCAGGAGACAAATAACAAAATGTAACTTCATCAAACTGCCTGTCACGTTCACCGGCAACGCACAGGAAGGTGAAAACGCAGATATGTTCATCCCTGACTTAGAAGACAAGAAGCTGAAGAGACGCGTGTCGGACTAGAGGGTTGAAATCTTGACCTTAAAGCAAGCGCCGACAAAAAGCTCCCCTTAAAGCTGTCGCAGAAATGTAAAGCATTAAAAAATTCAAGACACCAACGACAGGAACATCTGTCAAACCCACGACATAATGAAGGAAAATAGCCAAACACAAGCTTCATATTTTCAATTTGGATCCATTTCCCAAATTTTTTAAAAAAATTTTTATTTTTTTGTCGCGTTGTCTTTTTGTTTTTTTTCCCCACCCAAATGCGTTCTGCATCTACTTTCTACAGGCCGAGAGTAGAACATCACCCACCGTTTCCATCAGGTACCATTCAGTGCTGACGTCAGTCAAACTACAATGGTTTTAAAAAGTTGGTATGTTTTCATAAACACGGTGTAACATTACAAAAAAGATACGCAACCGTTAATAAAAAATATATAATTTAAATCGTAATAAGTCATAGCTTCAAAAAATAAAAATGGTGAAATAATAAATCTGTGCTCAGAGGATACATAGAGGATATTTTGATCAAAAACTGTGCTATGAAGGTATATTTAGCGGATAAAGTTGTAATATTTCCAGAATAAGAAAATGTTTCAAGATAAGCATCATTACAAAGCCTAATTTGTGAGCTGATGTCTTGAAAATTAATTCATATTTCTCACATGCTCTAACATTTTAACCACAAATCTAATATTTTATTGGCATTTTATGAAATTGTGCAAAAAAACAAAAAAAAAGACCCGGAACAAAAACCGACGTTCCTTATTAACAAGTAGGAATCTATATTTTTATTCAAATCTCTTCACTTTAATGCCCCAGAATAAAATGCAGCAAATTGTCTTTAGATGTAAAAAGGCCAATTTTTACAAATAGTTTCGTATTCAGCCTCTATCGCTCCGATGCCCAAAAATAAAACCCAGTCCAAGAGATTTGCTGATGCGAAAATAGAGTCCAGCTGAGTGTTACTGAGCCTCAGCATAAATAAATCTCCTGAGGGCAGGAGGTTTGCTAACGAACATTAGAGTTTGTGGTTATAACGTAACAAAATGCGGAGAAGACGAAAGAATATTCAAATTGACAACAGCTTATGAATTTATGAATCTGGTTTCCTCTTCTTCATAAATATTGCTGACTTTCCCTTTGTGCTCCAATTATTGTCTTCTTGTATGCAAAATGAGATATTCATACTTAAGATTTTCACACTGAATTATTGCTGCTCTCTTGAAACAAAATATCCACATTTCAATTTTATCTTTTTACATTTGTTAAAATTTTATTTTAATAAAAGTTTTTCCTCACATGTTTTAAGGAGTGTTTTATACGCTCTATCATGTTTATTAGAGATGAGGGAAAATGGGTTTGACTCACCCTCGTTTAAACCGGACCAAGACGTTAACTAATAACGAGCATAAATCGTTTATTTTATGCGTCGTGGCAGTGCTGCTGATTAGTTAACGAAAACAGTGCAGGTCTTTGTTTCCCTTCAGTTTCAACTGAGCTTCATTAAGTTGCATCACCTTGTTGCCGAAAACAAAAGCCTAGAAACGACACGTGGAAAATCACTTTCACTTAGTAAAAATAACAAAAACGTCTAAACATGTAAAAAAAAAAAAAAAAAAAAAAAAAAAAAAACGAGAGCAGAAAGCAAATTTCATTTGATAAAAACATCAATATTGCACCGACGAAGCGTATTTGGACGTGCATTCTGCATCGCAATCAGAACCCCGTCTTTCAGAGGAACAAAACGGTTACGGTAGGAGAGTCGATCGCAGCTCTACGCATCAACACGGTATAAAAATACATTATGGAAATAATCTGAGGGATTTATTGGAGCAGGAGTGTAAGAAATGCATCAGGCGACGGAGGGCGGCGGAGCCCCTCAGAAGGTCTGGTCGTCGTTACACGACTCGGTGGCGTGGCCGAAGACCTCGCAGATGTCGCAGTAGGGCCGCTCGTCAGCCGGGTTGCCGTGGTAGGCGGTGTGAGGTACGGAGTCGGGGCTCTGCGCCTGCGTGGGACAGTCCTCCGTGTCGTGGAGGTCGAAGCAGTCGCAGATGTCGCAGAACAGACGAGGAGCCGACTTCTTTTTACGGTTTGGTACCGCTTCCTCACACCTGTCAGAGAGAACAAGAGAGCTAACTCACCGTTTAACAGATTTATCACTGAAGATGCTCTATGGAGGGATGCTTGTTTCATATGTTTTTTTTTTTTGTGTGTGTTTGAGTTGGCGGCAACTTCATAGAGAATAATGGACTGTTTTTAAATTTTAAACGTTTACCTCAGTCATTCATAAAAGCCTGCATAACAACATAAGAACAGTGAGAGGGTAAGTTGGTTTTCCATGTTGCATCTCTGCATTAGGAGAACATTTAGACTTTTACATTTTGTCTCCACATAATGTAAAAGTGGAGACATAATTAAACAAACTGTCAAACTGCGTCAGACAGTTTGTTTTCAGTGATCCGAGCTTCACTTATTTTTGTAAGTTCCGCTTTAAGCTTGGCAACAAAATATTTTCAAAAGCGGCTTTAATTTCAATCATCTATGATAACTTTAGGGCAAGGCTAAGAAAATTTATGTTTAATAACAAGAATATAGTCAGAATGAATAATAATGATGCAATTTACCAGAAAAAGTGTCTTAAAATTACAGGAAGAAAATGAGTTTTTATGAAGATCTGCTGTGAGAACCTCAGTCTCTGTGGTTTATCCAATAAGCTTTAACATGACATTTTTTTAGTTTTTAACCAAAAGGATTTACCTTCAAATTTATATTCAAAGTGATATTTAGCAGCTGAGTGGTGTTTTTTTTTTTTTTTTTTTTTACCCGTCTGTGCCGTCGTTTCCGTTGAACTCCGACAAGACCAGCTTCTTCAACTTGATCTTCAGCTCCTCGTTCTTCCTCTGCAGGTCCACAATCACGCTGTTCAGGAAGTTGATCTGACCGAGCCAAACGTAAAGGTAATTATTTAAATCACGCGTTACAATATGGCACAAGATGAAACAAATCTTTTTGGAACTATTGAAGTGTCTCCAGACGGCCTCACCTGTCCCTCAGCAAACTCTTTCTCTTCTCTCAGCTGCTGCACGACAGGATCGCCTGCAAGAGCGTCCAAACAAAAAACGGTGCATTTTTTTATCTGCTCTCAAACTATAAACCAAAACATATTAGAAATATTTGCTCACCTGATGGTGGAGCCTCCTTGCCCTCAGCGTCTGAGGTTTGGCTTCCCATCAGCCTTTGCTCTAGAGTGCAAACTCGACTCTGCAGCTGAGCTTTGTCCTTCTCCAACGTCTCCACAGCCGACTGCAGCGTCTTGGCCATGGCGTTCTCTCCGCGCAGCACGGCAATCTGCGAAAGATGGAAAAGACCTTCCACACCTGCGACAGAGAAACGACTGAGAGGTGGGATTCTGATGGGAGTACCTCGTTCCTCAGAGTTTCCAGTTCTCTGTCTTTGTCTGAGATTAAAGCTCCCGTGGATTTCTGAAGATCCGCATCTCCCTTCTTGTCTTGATTTGAAAGAGCTTCTCTGCAGAGAAAAAAAAAAGAGAAGTATTATGACAAAGCATGTTAAACTGTGAGCTTCGATTAACCAAAACCAGAAATTATTATTGATTAACAAAATAAAAGCACACTGACCAAAGACATCAGAAGCTGTGTTTGCATTGGCCATTTAGTATTTGTCACACAAGTCACATGATCAACAACTGGATGTTGCCACTGGCAGAAACCACAAAAAAGACGACAACAGGAAGTAGTTGGAGGATGATGGCGCAGCATGTTTTTTAATGACTTACCATGCGTACAACCGTCTGCAAAATTGCGTTTTTTCAACATTAGCGGAATATCGTCAAAGTTTTGCGCATATCTGTAATGGAAACGCAGCTGGTGCAGCATGAGCTGGCTTTCTGGGTCAAGGTATACTGAGGTTTTAAGAAGTTGCGATCTTCCTAAACCACTACAGTTTTCCATCACAATATTCCTACATTTCAATGTGTGTGATCCAGAGAAAGTGCTGTTGAAACATCGTGGCAACAACTAGTTATTGAAAGACGACTACTGCGCTTTCCCTTAGCTTACAAGAAAGACCCAATCAGGTTTTGTGAAACATTTACAGTACAAACACTCATGACAAGGAAATAAATTTGCATCACTCTTCTTCTAACCGTTTTAAAACTACAAGCTATTGGCATGTATGCTAAAGGGATATATTTTCCAGGCACATGGTGCCATTTTACAGAGCTACGTTAATTTCAGTTCTTATAAAACGCTGCATCTATCAAATATGACTTATAAGAAATTTGACATCACAATTGGACACCTTGGAATTGGGCCACTATCCCTTTAAGAAGCTCCTGCTCTTTCCGACACTTCACCTTCACGAAGTCGTCACAACAACGTTCTCCATTAAGCCTGTAACAATGTTCTTGCACGGCTTGGATTAAGACGTAGTTTGTATGATGAGCTCAGCAGACTCTCAGTTTTTGTAATTACTGTTCATTGTAACATGATGTGAAGCTCTTCAATATCTATTTTAAATAATAGCCACGACCCTTTAAGTGGTTGTTAACTGTGGGTTGACCATCTGAGCAGAATCTCTGATTATTAACTACTAACTAGTTAACTTCTCAGTTGCAACCATGGTTACTCATCCAGCTCTTAAACAAAATCACTAGTCCATTCCTGATCCAATATGTTGTCCATTAAAAAGTGTAAGAAGTGAAACGATTTTAGTAAATAATTATCTGCTGCAAGTTTGTCTCACCATCACATCACCACATTTTCATCTTTTTCGTTTGCATAAATTCAAGCTTGGCGACAGGAAAGTTAGACTGTGACATTATGAGACTTGCAAGAATCCAAATTAAACTGCAAAGTGTGAAGCATTGAAGATTATTAACCCAAAATCGGCATGGTATAATGCAGATTTTTTTCCAAAAGAAACTCAATCTAAATTTATGAACATTAATATCAATAATATAAAAAAACAAACAAAAAAAAACAGGTTTCTATACTCGGCTTAAAGTTGAGTTTCTTCTCCTCACTTGAAGTCATTTGGAGAATCAGCTTCAAACTTTATTTTATATTAAAATAAAACTTTATTTATTTATTTTTAACTAACTGCTTAACGCTTTTGCTTTGCTTTCCTTTCCTTAGGTGAAAATATGAATTTGAACATGAAGGATAATCAGCTTACAGCTGCATTGCATTTGTAAAGTAAACTACAAAAAACAAGGATTATGTCTGAATTCCAGCAAACATGACTCAAGTTCATCCAGCAAACTCTCCACAAACATCTCTGCTCCAGTCATCCAAACAAGTCGGAGTGAAAGCAGAGACATTGTCTCACTGAATCTCATCCACCTTTTTCAAGTCCGCTTGACTACACTCTCTGCCTTGCCATCTGTTATTTCTGCTCCGACTGAAGCTTCGTCGTTTCCCTCTGGCCGATACAAACGCTCGTCTTCACCTGTTCCACTCAGATCTTCAACGACCTACTCACTTCCTGTCACCGATCTCCTCACCCGTTCTAAAATACTCTCTTTAAGCATGAGGTTCTGTGTAAACGCTTCAGAAACGGTTTAAATATTTTGATTACAGAGCATAAGTTTCTCTTCCTGGCTGACGCAGAACCAATGTTCACAGCTGCTTTGTTTTCAGTTTCAGGGCTTAAACAAAAACCAAAATTTGTTTAAGCCAAATTTTGGATGCAAAAAAAAAAAAAAAATCCCATTTAAAACTGAACATTTTACTCCTTATAAATAAAGACCTCATTCGAATTCACAATTCCTCAAACCTTAAGATGATAATATTATATGCAAACCCACAATAAATGTTCCCTCCGTAAAAAAACAAGAAGCTCAAAATGTGCAGAGCATGTAAAAGAAAAATGCATAAACAAATTAAATCAACTATTTGCTGTGCATCACAAAAATATTAAGACAGACAGACAGACAACAGTGTTGTTAAAGTAGGCTCCATCAATGCTCATCTAGAGAATAAATCAATAAGCAAACATGCACATTTGTTGCTTACCTGGTCTTCATGTCTGGCTGTTGACCGTTGCTGTCCGCATTGCGCTGCGAGTCAAACACACAAACATAGACGTATTTAAATAGATCGTAAATCCGTCTTGGCTTGAGCAGTTTATTCGCGGCAGGAGCTCAGGCCAAAGCCCATTCATCAAATCTCCATTTCAGGATAAACAAACCCCCTCGGATCCATAACAGGATAGAGGGAGCCGCTTACGTAAGGTGGAATTTGGGAGAAATTCAGTACCTCGTCCAGACGCTGAGACTTCTGGGAGGCCAGCTTCAGCTCCTTGCTGAGGGGGAACAGGAAGGGGGCGACATGTTTAGACGCCGCGTCAGAAAAACAGGACAGCCAGGTTTATGTGGCATCTGTGTCAGTGTCACCGGGAGACAGATGCTCACATGTGTTCAAATATTTACTACACACACACACACACACCCACACACTGCATATAAGTAAATAAATACCTTCACAGGTTCTGTTACATGTACAGTCACCAAAAATTAAGATGACCCATTACATTTTCTCTTCACAATAAATGCTCATCAATCGATGTTTAATGATTTTTTTTTATTGATCTGTGAGGAAAAGATTATTTCCCTTGACTCAGCAAAAATAACTTTGTCTGACTCAAGCAACAGATGATAAAAATATGTTTTCTACCTAACAAAAAAGTCAGAGCACTCTGTGGTTTTATTTAGTTTTTGGTTTAATTTAGAATGTCTAAAATGTTTTCCTGTTCCAGTGTTAAGTGTCCTTTACAAAATTAAAATGTATTGGTTTGTCAGAGGGTGAACTGGCACTGCTATGACTTTATCACTTGAATGTTATGATAAATGATACCAATATTATCATCTATTGCAATAATTATTAGGAAAATTTAGAGTCTAGTAAAATTTGTTATCATTACAGGCGAAAGTGATTTTTTTCTTACAGTGATGCATTCTTTTGAGATCTCTTTAATACCTCCTAGCCTTTCCACTGATTTTATTTTATTTTTTACACAATTCTGTTCAGTTCTCATCTCCTTCTTCAAACTGCTGAGTCGTGACGTGGACCTCATGCAATATGCCTTTGTGTCATTTTAGCCATTTTAAGTGGTAATAAAGTAAGATTTTTATACATTGTATTTCACAGACAAATTTAAAAAGCTGTTTCTTCAGCTGTACTGTTTTAAACACTCTAATCTTCCAGTATTGTTGGAATTATTAAATATTCATAAACCTAAATGTGTCAACTGTGCAGACATTCATCAGACCTACCATGTGGAGAGTCTGGATTGTTAACTACTAGGCTACCATAAGGACAGTAATGTAACACAAACATTAACATAGGAGAATGATTGAGGTGCAGTTTCATAGAACTGATTAGAACAAATGACTGTAATTATTTTTTTGTTAGGATTTTAAAAGCAGAATTACCCCCAACAAGAAAGCACTGCTGTACATGCATTCATTGAAAACTAAATACTGCATGACAAAAGAAATGAGAAAAAAACCCATCCAATCAGAAAATGTAAAGTCCTCACTTTAGCAGAGCTTTAGACCGAGACGCAGCATGAAAGGGGTGTTTTGTCTAGGAACTTAAATACCCAGATATTTTTAGATACCGGAACCAAACGATTTCCTGCGCAAATTGAGATTTGTTCCCATGTGGGTCGCTCTATGGATTTGTGTCAGAGGCAGATCACTGGAGCTACGTGAGACTAATAACATGTTCTGGGTGCCATCTGGGTGAAGTATCTGGCTGCATGACGTTTAATCACATCCATCATGGTTCTCCACAATCCCAGTGCTGTACCACAGCAGGCAGCGCGCACACTTGGAAGGGAAATGTGCGCCGTGCTAAATATGCTTTTCCATGCCCTGTAATGTGCTATCCACCCTGCATACCAACTCACTCGGACGGATAAACAAAATTCAACCTAGTTTCTGCTGCCCGCCAATAACTGTGATATCTTAAAGCGTGTATTTATAATTTTGAGGCTGCATGAACGGCAGACAGATTCTTATGAAACAACAAGGAAAATAAAGACAACAATCAAAATGAGGTTGTTGTAATCCTAAAAGCACCAATCAGTTCAACATCAGATCATTTTAAGCTTTTATGCTACTCTCAATAACATGTCTACTAACTAGTATTACTACAGACAGACACATT